>LNAC01000415.1:765406-950346 GCA_002007465.1 Ailurus styani | reverse complement strand
TTCTCTTTTTTTTTTTTTTTTTTTTTTTTTTTTTTTTTTTTTTTGCCCCTTCGTCCTTTAAGGCCTGAATCCATACGCACTTGTAATTACAGATGAGCAAAGGATCTGGCATAGTGTCTGCCAAGTAGCTGCTTCATAAATATGTAGCAAAGGAATGAGTAAATGAGTATCTATCAAAATCATAGTAATTTCTACCACCATCAGCTTCACCAGCATCTGTTAGCAAGTAAGCCCTAACTAGTACGTAGTGTGCCTCCAGTGATTATTTGCCAGAGCACACTGGTAACCCCAGTACAGTTTGACAACCCCCCCAGGGTTCATGGGAAGTAGTGACCCCAGCAGCTGTCACGAGAGCCCTGCCATTTGCAGGCTGGACTTCCTGTACTCCAGGAGCAGAGGGCACTTCCATCAACCTCGAAACCCTGGGCTTGTGGCTGCAGCATGACCACTGCCTCTCATGGCCTCCTTTCATTATGTCCCTGCGCCCAGATCTCGAGCTGGGAATACCTGCTTAGTTTCTTGGAGGGAGAGTGACCAGATGTGGTTTCCTTCCAGCTGTTTCTGCAGCCCCCATCCCAAACCTCAGAATGCAGGGTAAGGTGTCTTCCCAGCTCAGTGGAGCTTCTCGCTAGCCCGCCAGGATGGGGGACAGGGAGAAGGACTGCCACCTGCCATGGAACGAATCCCTTGGCCTCCCCCCCAGCTCCCCACCAGCGTTCTGTCCCCCAGCAGAGGAGGTGGGCATCCAGTTGTCCAGCCCGACGCAGGAGGGGCGATAAAATGCGCACTTTGTCATGAGAGGCACTTCCCTGATTGTTTCCAGGCCGTGGTGGTGACTGACGGGGAGCGCATCCTGGGCCTGGGAGATCTGGGCTGCTACGGCATGGGCATCCCCGTGGGCAAACTGGCCCTGTACACGGCGTGTGGAGGGGTCAGCCCGCAGCAGTGCCTCCCCGTCCTGCTGGACGTCGGCACCAACAACGAGGTAATGCACCGCCCGGGCCCAGAGGCCTGGGGCCAGAAACTGGCAGCTGGGGTGGGGTGGGGGCACCTTTGGGGGGCAGTTATATCGACACAGCATTGGGACATTACTTTCCTGCGTCCCCCTTGCCAGGGCACTTCCCTTGCATGGCTGACAGGTAGGGACCTTTCTCCTCCCTGCCTTGGCCCAGCCAATTCCCTTGCCCTACCCCCCACCTCCCCCAGCCACTGGGTCTCCTGGCTCCCCTTCCTCCTCAAGGCCCTCTGCGCCTTCCATGACCCCAGCTCGGGCCTTGTTTGCTTCCCCGCTCCATGGCTGCCCTGTGCAGCCTCTCTCTGACTCAGTCGTGAAGAGGGTCCCTTGATCCAGGTGACAGAGGCTGCTGGGGGTATTTTTGCAGCATCGTAGAGGTAAGCTGCCTCAATGAAAGAATTAAAGCCCAAAGCACCAGGGGCAGGGGCTGAAATATCTGAATCAGTCAGATGAGTGTGCTGCAAACCCAGGGAGAGAAGGGGCCCCAAGCTGTGGGTGAGATCCACCTGCAGATTCCAGATGGTTTGGGATTTAAGGAGCTTGTCAAATCACAGGCAAGAATTTGGCTGCTCTGGGTACCACCCTGGGCCATGGGGTTTGTGCGCATCCACAGGTTTTGCTCTGGGTCCCTTTGTCAGAGAAGACAACAGACTACCCAAGAGTTCCTTCTTAATGACAAGAATCTCTGAGCTTAAAATCAGTACAAATTCATCTTTTTTAAAAGGGGGGAACATTGAGAAAATCAGAGAAATGTTAAAAATATCAGTTATACACCAGTACCAATCATGCTTTCCAGTTTGTTTTATTTCCTTCCAGCTTTTCCCACCCCCCTCCAGAGCATTTATAAAACCAAAAACTTAATATATGTGGTGAGCTTTCTCCCAGGTCATTAGCCATTACTGCACAATGTGAGCTTGCTGGTGTGTCAAAGTTTACAGAGGAAACCTCCCACAGCTGGACACTCAGGTTGCTTCCTGTCTTTTTGCAAACATAAGCTTTACTCTGAGCCCATTTTTGCAGATCAGTCTTTGTTTCCACATGTGATCCTGTACTTAGGATAATTTCCTAGAAGCAGAATTGTTGAGGCAAAGGGAGTGGTCATTTTTTAGATTCTCGATTCATATTGTTGAAAAGGTTATCTTATTCTCGTTCTGCAGTGATCTTTCTCAAGATCCTTGTCGTGTCTCTGCATGGCCGCCCTCCTATTTCTAAACGAGAGTGAGCCCTGTGGCTCCTCGGGAGGAGTGATGCTTATTCAGGCTTCGGCCACAGAGCCGTCAAGCAAGAGGACAGCCAGGCAGACCTCGCTTAAGAGCTGAGAAATTGTCGGGGGTGGGAGTGGGGTGAGGGAGGACAAGGGGAGTGGGAGAAGGACTGACCTGGGAAGTGGGGACCTTGGTCCTGACATCACGGACAGCCAGCTGAGTCCCCTCACCTATTCAGACTTGATTGCCTTCCGGTACAATGAGGAACTGGACCAGAAGGTTTCTGAGGGCTTCTGCCTCTAAAGCTCCTCTCCATATGCCTCCCCTCCAGCCTAGGAGACAGGAAGCAGGATGTCAAGAGCGGTCTTCAAGGTCTGCTGCACGCTGTGGTTCTCTTCCCTAGACCAGATGGCTGGGTCTTGCAGAAATGGTCCTTTGGTCCCAATATGTGTAGAATCATGCAGGCGAGGATGAGGGTAGTGAACTTTGTTTTAGTTGTTCTTCCCATCCAGTTCCTCTTACTGTGTTCCAACTGGATTTAATTAAGACCTTCACTCACTCACTCCTAAAAGCTGGCTCCAAGCAAGACTGAGTCTGATTCTAAGGCCACTGCACCCCCTGGAAGGGTGGGGGTTCCCTCTAGCAGATGCCTGAGACCCCGTGTAGTTGGAGGTCGAACACTCTGCAACGATGTGCTGAAATTGAAAGCTAGCCCCAACTTGTGATAAACCCACCCGAAGAGATGGCAGGAAGCACAGAGCAAGTCACAGCCAAGCACTTTTCACAGACCACCCTGCTTAAGCTTGACAACTCTGAGAAATTAATTGTCCAAAAAGATCTGTGGGGAATGGCAGGGCAGGGATCCTTGTCTCCGTCTGCCCTCCTCTGTCCACCCCACACCTGCCTGCCTGAGTACCTGCTGCTTCTCAAGCACAGGTCATTTCTCGATTTATAGAATTTTTATTACTAAAGTGACCTGAACACCTTATTCAGAATCTTGAAAGAAAAGGGAAATGGCATCCCTCCCGCCATGCTCCATCCGTGTTCCTTTCCAATGTTCATCCATGCATCAAAACAGATGGAGTAATGTGCCTGTATTCTTTGCCCCAGGGGTACAAGTGTGTGAATCATCAGGCTTACACATTTCACAGCACTCACCATAGCACAAACCCTCCCCAATGTCCATAACCCATCCACCCTATCCCTACCCTCCCACCCCCCAGCAACCCTCAGTTTGTTTTCTGAGATTAAGAGTCTCTTATGGTTTGTCTCCTTCCCGATCCCATCTTGTTTCATTTTTTCCCTCCCTACCCCCCACGACCCCCAACCCTACCTCTTAAATTCCTCATATCGGAGAGATCATGTGATCATTGTCTTTCTCTGATTGACTTCTTTCACTTAGTATAATACCCTCTAGTTCCATCCACGTCGTTGCAAATGGCAAGATTTTGTTTCTTTTGATGGCTGCATACTATTCCACTGTGTGTGTGTGTGTGTGTGTGTGTGTGTGTGTGTGTGTACACGTACATCTTCTTTATCCATTCATCTGTTGGTGGACATCTAGGTTCTTTCCATAGTTTGGCTATTGTGGACATTGCTGCTATAAACATTCAGGTGCACGTGCCCCTTCGGATCACTACATATGTATCTTTAGGGTAAACACCCAGTAGTGCAATTGTTGGGTCATAGGGAAGCTCTATTTTCAACTTTCTGAGGAACCTCCATTCTGTTTTCCAGAGTGGCTGCACCAGCTTACATTCCCACCAACAGTGGGTTCCCCTTTCTCCACATCCTCGCCAACATCTATCATTTCCTGACTGGTTAATTTTAGCCATTCTGACTTGTGTGAGGTGGTATCTCACTGTGTTTTTGACTTGTATTTCCCTGATGCCGAGTGATGTTGAACACTTTCCCATGTGTCTGTTGGCCATTTGGATGTCTTCTTTAGAGAAATGTCTCATCATGTCTTCTGCACATTTCTTGATTGGATTATTTGTTCTTTGGGTGTTGAGTTTGAGAAGTTCTTTATAGATTTTGGATACTAGCCCTTTATCTGATAGGTCATTTGCAAATATCTTCTCCCATTCTGTAAGTTGTCTTTGGTTTTGTTGATGGTTTCCTTTGCTGTGCAAAAGCTTTTGATCTTGACGAAGTCCCAATTGTTCATTTTTGCCCTTGCTTCCCTTGCCTTTAGTGATGTTTCTAAGAAGTTGCTACAGCTGAGGTTGAAGAGGTTGCTGCCTGTGTTCTCCTCAAGGATTTTGATGGATTCCTTTCTCACATTGAGGTCTTTCATCCATTTTGAGTCTATTTTTGTGTGTGGTATAAGGAAATGGTCAAGTTTCATTGTTCTGCATGTGGCTGACCAGTTTTCCCAACACCATTTGTTGAAGAGACTTTTTTTCATTGGACATGCTTTCCTGCTTGGTCAAAGATTAGTTGACCATAGAGTTGAGGGTCCATTTCTGGGCTTTCTATTCTATTCCATTGACCTATGCACCTGTTTTTCTAATGTGCCTGTATTTTTGTTCTCATTTTTTAAAATGAATGTTATTTTATGAACACTTTCTCTCTACTTATTTAACAAAAGTTTATTGAATGTTTAGTAGGTGTCAGGCACTCTGCTAGGCATGAGGGAGATACATGAGCCAGGACACGGGTGGAATAGTCTAGTCATCAGTGTTTCAACACCAGCACCTAATTGATCATTTTTAATGGCTAATGTGTTCCTTTTCTCCACATATCTGCTTCTCTGCCTGGGGCTTGAGACCTCTGAATCACTTCTCCCTCCTGGATGTGGAAGGGAGAGTACTTCCCCTGGGGCCGCCCCCTCCTGTCAGGAAGGACTGGAGTAGTCCCCATCTGAGGGGAGGGCACGCGCACTGAGAGCAGGTGCCGACCCTGCCACGCCACAGGACAGGGGAGAGAAAGAGCAGCTCCCTGCAGTGCGCTGTGCCAGGCGTAGCTCGAGGCCCTTGTGGGTTCGAATCTCATTTCGTTGTCTCCCCAGCTGTATGAGATGAGGAACCTAAGACCCACACACGTGAATTCCTCCCCTCAGGCCCCATAGCACTGTGTCAGAGTCAGGGTTTGGACCTGGTCTCTCTGGCTCCGGAGCTCCCTTGTCCACTGTGGCGCACAGCTTCAAGGGGTCAGGTGTTTGTGTTACAGACTGGCTGATGAAGACTGGGGAAGGAGGTGTTTCACGCAGGCAGGGGCTGCAGGAACGCACAGGCCCAGGGGTTACCAATGCCATGAGCATGGTCCTCCCGCCCCAAAGACAGGCAAACTCCCACCGGACCCTCTTCACAGAACTCAGGACAGAAAAATCCAGAGTTACAACATAGCCAACATTGGGAAGATGGTCATTGCGCTCTTCCCAAATGCATTCACTATGTGATCTCCCACACTACAGTTTTTTTTTTTAAATGAGTTCATTTGCAAGATTCCCTCCTCCCTGGAAGTCTTGGGGCACATCTCTCCCCCAGAGTAAGCCAGAGCAATAGGAGAAAGAGGCTTAACCTCTCATCTACGTGTCCGTGCAGAGAGGGTGCTGTTTGAGGAGCTGTAGTGTCAGGATAACGAGACTGTCTGGGTGTGTGTGTCTCTGCAAAAAGTCCTGAGGCTACAGGAGCTCTAATCAGAGTCAAGGAAAACACCCCTCGACATTTCCTGTTGAAGGAAAACATCTGCTGTCGACAGCCCTGAAATTCTGAGTCACTGTTACCTGCCGACCCCAAGGGGGTTGGGAAAAATAAATATGCGAGGCAGCGATCCCATGAAGAGGGGATATTCCATGATTACGTTCTAAAGGGACAAAGCCAGGGAGTGTCCACACACACACACATAGGCCCCCCAGCTGGCAGCCTCGGTGCCTGTGCATGGATTGATCTGTGTCTCTTCTTTGATCCACGTGAAGCCAGACAGTGTCATAGGCTGTCCACATTTTAAGGGACTTGAGCTACAGTTGATACTTGAACAACTCAGGAGTGAGGGGTGCCAACCCCCATGCAGTTGAAAATCCACGTAGGACTTTCCAGTCCCCAGAACTTAACTACTAATAGGCTGCTATCGACTGGAAGCCATACCGATGCCATAAATAGCCGATTAGCCAATACCGTGTGTGTTGTATGTATCATACACTGTACCCTTACAGTGATGTAAGCTGGAGAAAAGCAAGTGTTATTAAGAAAATCACAAGAGAAAATACATTTACATCAGTGTATTGTATTGATTGGGAAAAATGCACAGATAAGTGGACCAATGCCATTCAAAGCTGTTGTTCAAGAGTCGGATGTACTGCTCATGGCAACCCCTCATTTCACCCTGGAGAAGGGGTGCAGAGCAGTGCCCTCCCCCAGCTTTGACTTCAAGCGTAGTGCTCACTCCATTCCACACGACCAGTCCTGCAGGGCGACCCCAGGGCTTGGCTTTTTTTTTTTTTTTTTAAGATTTTATTTATTTATTCAACAGAGAGAGAGATCACAAGTAGGCAGAGAGGCAGGCAGAGAGGAGGAAGCAGGCTTCCTGCCAAGCAGGGAGCCTGACGCGGGGCTCGATCCCAGGACCCTGAGATCATGACCTGAGCCAAAGGCAGAGTCTTTAACCCACTGAGCCACCCAGGCACCCCAAAGCCTGATGCGGGGCTCGATCCCAGGACCCTGAGATCATGACCTGAGCCGAAGGCAGAGGCTTAACCCACTGAGCCACCCAGGCGCCCCTCGGGGCTTGGCTTTAAGATGACCTCTGAGCCTTAGATGGCTTCTCTAGGTAGGACCCTTGGACCTCGATGGATTCTAATGGGGGTATGTCTTAGGGAGACGTGGGAACAGACTGCCTGCAGAGCCCAGCTGCCGGAGGCCCCGGGGAAGCATGCGTCTGCCAGCAGGGCTGGGGTCGAAGGGCCGCATCCACCTCCCAGGAGCATCATTACTGCCGATGATGCAAAGGCCCGCACTCAGCCTGCGGTGCCGTCAGACGCTCTCGCTCCGTGGGCATGAGCCCTCTGAGGGCAGCCCTCCTAGGACCTTCGCAGCCGCGCCCTGGGCTTAACGGAGCCCCCAGAGACAGGGCGGTAGGCAACCTGCCACCCTGAGGGGATCGTGTGCGTGTCCGCAGCGTGAACCCAATCCCACGACCTCCCCAGGGCCCCGGAGGCTCCCTGAGGGACCTCTTCATGGGCCTGTCACTGCAGGAGATAAATACGTTTCCCAGCCAGAGGCTTCATCTCTCTTCCCGCTTAGAGCCAGCGCTCAGCGAGGGATACAGCAAGTGAAGACGAGGAAACCATTTTTGTTTTCCACGACAGTTTGTCTCCAAGAAAAACCCAAAATCACAGACCCAAGCAACAGAGCCTAAATTGGAATCAAGGTCTATCCGTCTCCAAAGCCCAGACCCCCTTCTGATTCTAAATCCAGACCAGCCCGAGGGCGCCCAGAGGGAGCGCCCCGAGCAGGGCCACCCGGACGGGCAGCGCTCTTTCCTCTGCAGACGCTGCCTGCCCGCTTTCAAGTTCCTTCTGCCTCTCCCGCTGGGGCCACCAGATTTAGCAAAGAAGACTAGAGGATGCCAGTTCAATTTAAATTTTAGATAAATAGCTAATTGTATTTTTGCAGATGTCCCATGTAGGCTCCATGCAAAACTGGAGACATAGTGAAGCTAAAAAAAATTCCTGCCTATCTGAAATTTAAATTTAACCAGGCATTCTGTATTTTATACGGCAGTACTTCCTGCTAACCACTTCCAAGCATTCATGTAAGGAAGTCAAGGATTGAGGAGGGCCGCAAGGAGAGAGTCCAGGCCGGCTAACGGTCCCACACCTTGCTGGCCACCGTTCTGATGGCCGTGTCCCTCGGGGGGACAGAGAGCAGGATGGGGACTTCTGGTTTCATGTCGTGCCCAGACAGTCGTGAGTGCTCCTCCGTGAGCCGTGGCAGCCCAGCTGGCGGGCAAGGGGGACTCCGGCTTCCCTCTGGCTGTCCCTGCTTCCCCGTCTCCTCTGCAGGATCACAGCCTGCACCTTCCCCGCCATGACCGAGTTCCTCAGATGTCCAGGCAGAGGGTGCAGGGCCACCCCCATGTCACCTGGTCCCCACAGCATGGAATATTGGGGGGAAGGGGACCCTGTCATGAGATCCAGGCTCAATTCTGGCTCAGCCTCTTTCTGGCCAACTCCGCCTTCCTCATCTATAACATGGGGACGAGAATGGTCAGGTGGAAGGATCAAATTACTTTTGATTCAGGAGTGAATTACTTGGAAGTTCTGTACAAACAGAAGAAGCTCTTTTTTAGTATTATCTCCATATAGAAACTTTATTTCCAATGTGTGTGTGTGCTTAGGTATGAAGTATTTCAGGCATAAAATGTTTTAATATAAAAGCAAAATATAAATGTTTTAAAGCTGTAAGAGCCACCCTTCTCTCTCAATGGTACCCTATTATGGTTCACCTTTGATTTTAAACACAGATATACTGAGAAGTTTTTGGAAAATCCTAAAAGTCTTCAGTATTACTGCAGAATTTCATTTGCCCCACAAACCACACATGCAGCACCGAGAAATTGGCTTTTTGCTGCCTGATGTACCAGTAATCCCGATCTGTCACTCGGCAACATTACAAGTTACAACTCACTGTGGCCCCTGGAAGTCTCTATGAGAACTGAAAATGTGAATCTTCTCTGCAGGTGTCAGGAGTGACACCGTCTTTATCGCTCTGTGTGTGCCCTCTGGGCTGTAAGAGTGTGTTTCAGAGAGTTGAAGTTACATCTGCATAGTTTTGTATCCTGCCTTTCTTAGTTTCAATAATCTCATACACATTAGTCCAGGTGGCTGAATTGTCTTAAAAACCACCAGCTTTAATGACTGCCTGGCCTTCCATCAAGTCATCACAACATTTATGGTTTGCCCTTGACTGGATGTTTGCTGCCTCTTACGTGGTTTTCAGAGGGTCACCTTGAAGGTGGCACGTGAAGGGTGGGCACCAATGTGCCCCCTGACATCCTTCAGTCTTGCAAACACACACACCTGCCAGCGCAGAATCCTAACCTGTCTCGAGGGAGAGTCCAGGGATAAAAAGAATGAGAAATGAAGGCAGGGCCTACCTTCTTCTTTCTTTTTTTTATTATGTTATGTTAGTCACCATACAGTGCATCATTAGTTTTTGATGTAGTGTTCTAAGATTCGTTATTTGAATATAAGACCCAGTGCTCCGTGCAATACGTGCCTTCCTTAATACCCATCACCCAGCCAACCCATCCCCTGCCCCAAAACCCTCAGTTTGTTTCTCGGCGTACACAGTCTCTCATGGTTCGTCTCCCCCTCTGATTTCCCTTTTTCACTGTTCCCTTCCTTCTCCTAATGTCCTCCATGCTATTCCTTATGTTCCACAAGTTAAGCAAAACCATATGATAATTGACTTTCTGTGCTTATTTCACTCAGCATAATCTCCTCCAGACCCATTCATGTTGATGCAAAAGTTGGGTATTCATCCTTTCTGATGGCTGAGTAATATTCCATTGTATATATCTTCTTTATCCATTTATCTGTTGAAGGGCATCTCAGCTCTTTCCACAGTTTGGCTATTGTGGGCATTGCTGTTATGAACACTGGGGTGCATATGGCCCTTCTTTTTACTACATCCGTCTTTGGGGTACATACCCAGTAGTGCAATTGCCAGGTCATAGGGTAGCTCTATTTTTAATTTTTTGAGGAAATTCCATACTGTTTTCCAAAGTGACTGCACCAACTTGTATTCCCACCAACAATGTAAGAGGGTTCCCCTTTCTCCACATCCTCTCCAACATTTGTTGTTTCCTGCCTTGTTGATTTTTGCCATTCTAACTGGTGTAAGGTGGTATCTCAATGTAGTTTTGATTTGCATTTCCCTGATGGCTAATGATGACGAACATTTTTTCTTGTGTCTGTCAGCCATTCACATGCCTTCACTGGAGAAGTGTCTGTTCATATCTTCTGCCCATTTTTTGACATGATTATTTGTTTTTTAGGTGTTGAGTTTGAGAAGTTCTTTATAGATCTCGGATACCAGCCTTTTATCTGATAGGTCTTTTGCAAATATCTTCTCCCATTCCATGGGTTGCCTCTTTGTTTTGTTGACTGTTTCCTTTGCTGTACAGAAGCTTTTTATCTTGATGAAGTCTCAAAAGTTCATTTTCGCTTTTGTTTCCCTTGCCTTTGGAAACATATCTTGAAAGAAGTTGCTGTGGCTGATGTCAAAGAAGTTACTGCCTATGTTCTCCTCTAGGATTTTGGTGGATGCCTGTCTCACATTGAGGTCTTTCATCCATTTTGAGTTTATCTTTTTGTTTGGTGTGAGAGAATGGTCAAGTTTCATTCTTCTGCATATAGCTGCCCAATTTTCCCAGCACCATTTATTGAAGAGACTGTCTTTTTTCCACTGGATATTTTTTCCTGCTTTGTCGAAGATTATTTGACCATAGAGTTGAGGGTTAATATCTGGGCTCTCTATTCTGTTCCATTGGTCTATGTGTCTGTTTTTGTGCCAGTATCATGCTGTCTTGGTGATCACAGCTTTGTAATAGAGCTTGAAATCAGGCAACATGATCAGGGCCCACCTTCTTGCTAAACATAGACGCGTGGTGCTTCAGGTGATGCGGACGCAGCAGTGGGGCTGAAGGTTTAGGAAGGCAGATTCCGCCTCTTCTTGTCTGTCCCCTATACTTCTGCACAATGACCTCTGCAGCACCGTCAAGACAGGATGGACCTAGAGCAGTGTCTTTAAAAAAACGGAACTGCCCACACAGTAGGGCTCTGTGGTAGCAACTGTGGGTGCTGGAGCCAGGCAGACTCGGATGACTCCTAACTCTTCCACTTTCTAGCTGGAGGGCTGGGCAGCTTGCTTCACCTCTCTGTGCCCTGTTGCCTCATTTGTCAAATGGGGGAAATTACGAGACCTACCTTTGTGTCTGCTCTGGCTCCTCTAGGAAACAGAGGTGTGAAAGGTTTCTTGGGGGACCCCCGTGAAGAATAAAGCAGGGAGCAGGAGGAGTCAGCGAGTGGGAGGGGCCTTCAGACTCCAGTGCAGGCGTGAGACCTGTGAAAGGAGAGGCGGGAGGCAGAGACCTCAGTCAGAAGAGCCCAGCCTTCAGTCCAGTCCTGGAAAAGCCTCAGGCAGGTTGATGGAAGGCCCCGAAGAAAAGTCACCTGCAGGAGGGCTGGCAGGGCAGCACTGGGCGCCCTGGCCCCCCGCAATGTTCAGCCAGGCTGGGAGCCGCCCAGGGGAGGTGGGTGATTGTCCCACCCACCTCCCTACCCTCAGTGCATTCTCTTCAGGGAGTTCTGAGCACACGCCCCCATGGCTGCCCCACCCCCGAGGGGAGATTTGAGTACTTAGAACAGTCCATAGCATGGGGCACATGGGAAGCATCATGGAAGCTGCAGCTGCTGCCGTTACTTTATGACACGTGTTCTAACGCACAAAGCTCTTTCCCATGTATTATTTTATGTAATCATCCCAAGCAACCCCTGCAGCTGTCATCTCCTGCCTGTTTGACAAATGAGAAGACAGGTCCCAGGGGTCCTGTAATTTGCCCGAGGTCACACGGCTCATCAGGGATGGGGGTCTGATTGAATGGAAGCCCCTTGGGTCTGTGGGGTCCTTAACTCTGCAACCCGCAGTTCAGACAGAGATGGGGGTAACTTATCCTCAAGGAGCTCCTAGTTAGAAGACACAAACAGATAACTCCTGGAGACCCTCACGCATGGAATTTCTTCCTGTTTCCTAAGTACACCAGGTACTTCTTCCTTTATCTGCCTCCAGCCCCCAGACCTTCTTTGGGCTGACTTTCCCATGTGCAGGGCCTAGCCCACCTGTCAAAACCTGCCTATCTTTTTTTTTTTTCCAAGAAAGAGAGAGGGAGAGAGTGTGTGTGATGGCGGGGGTGGGGGGTAGGGAAGAGAGAGACAGAATCTCAAGTAGGCTCCACGCCCCATCGCGGAGCCCAATATGGGACTCAATCTCATGACCCTGAGACCATGACCTAAGCAGAATTCAAGAGTTGGATGCTTAACCAACTGAGCCACCCAGGCACCCCAGAATCTGCCCATCTTTTAACGCTCGACCATTTCCCCATGGCAATCACCACCTATCCCCCAGTGGGAATTACTTTACTCCTTCTCCGTGCTCCCATGCACCACATTTCATGCCGAAGCAGATCATTCTGCACTGTAGTAGAGTTTGTCTACTCGTTAACGCCCTCAGTGGACTGTGAGCACGTGGAAGGCAACAACCATTTCTTCCTCATTTAAAAATTCCCAGCAGGGCCCAACGTTAGCAGTAATGGATGATCTGTACACATGCATGACTGCATCCACTGATCCTGTGCAGGGTGTATGTGTGAGGGGGTAGAGAAGAGGTGGGGAGGTGGCCAGGTGCAGACACAGGAGAGAGTGTGAGCACTGTGACAGAGCTGCAGTGGCTTTGAACGAGACCCAATACTTCAATCTAGGTGCTGCCTGGAACACTTCTCAACCAGGGGCGCTTTTGACCCCAAATAGACATTTGGCAGTGGTTAGAGACATTTTTTTACTGTCACAGCTGGGGGTGCTACTGACTTCTAGTGGAGAAAGACCAGAGATGCTGCTAAATATTCTGCAGTGTGCAGCTCAGCCCTCCCATCCAAGCATTCCAAGCCCAAATGTCAAGAGCACCACTGCTGAAAAACCTTAAACCCAGAGCACCTGCAGCCAGGGTTTAGGAGACTATGTCTGAGAGGATTTTCTGTGTCAAACCATCCTTGGTTCCTGAAGTTGGAACCACCTAGGCGTCCCACGTCAGTCAATGATTAAGCCTCCAGACCCTTCCAGAGATGGCACCTGGCAAGGTGGGGTGGACAGCCCATTTCCAACTACCGCCTCCCTTCTGCTCCCTGGTCCTTCCCACTAAGGCAGGACCATTGAGCAAACAGACGCTGTCTGTTCCAGGAGCTGCTCAGAGACCCTCTGTACATTGGGCTGAAGCACCAGCGCGTGCGTGGGAAGGAGTACGACGACCTGCTGGATGAGTTCATGCAAGCTGTGACGGACAAGTAAGTGGGTCACCCTGTTTTTGAAAGAGGACTCTCCAGAGATAGCATGACTCAAGTCAACACTGGTTTCAGCAGATACACAAACAAGAGGTAGGAGATGCATGCTTCTCTGGGGGGGTCTGAAAATTGCAACTTGACCCCCCGTCTCTGGCAGACACAAAGCCAGTGGGTTTGTTCTGTGGGAGAAGCTTTGCAAGCCA
Organism: Ailurus styani; assembly: GCA_002007465.1. Taxonomy (NCBI): domain Eukaryota; kingdom Metazoa; phylum Chordata; class Mammalia; order Carnivora; family Ailuridae; genus Ailurus; species Ailurus styani. The sequence goes on along the minus strand of LNAC01000415.1, from coordinate 936,865 downwards.
GGAAGAGAGAGAAGAGGGTTGATGATTGAAGTCTCATGACTGGGCGGTGGTTACGTGTCTGATGTCCCAGGAAGAAACCCCCCTTGGCTGAGCTGTTCTGGTCTCTTGGCATGAACACGGATGTGGTGAGTGGTGGAGAAAAGAAGCGTACCCTTCTGACAAACTGGCTTTGCAAGGCAGCTTGCCACGTGAGCCGTCATTTTCCACCTGTACATGAGGACCCGTCAGCCTTAATGAGCCATCAGGGCGGGCCACACGGGCTGTGGGCCTGCGAGATTTATGAGGTGTCATCTGTGCACTGCGGTGTGTGATAATTGGCAGCTTCTGGCCCCCGCCTGCCCCATCTGTCTGCCGTCACGGCCACCCGCACACCCTGCTGTTGCTGGCATGGCAGCGGGAAGGAGCTTCGGAAACAGCCCCTCCCCCACCCACGTTTAGTCTGACGGACGAGTCAGTCAAGGAGTCAGTCAAGACAGAGTTTCCATACCTCAGCAGGCCCCCGCAGACCCAGCAGGTCCCCTAGTCACTTGAAAACCTCCAGCTTTTCTCGCCGTCCCAAGAGTGCTCAGGTCCCGGCAGGGCTGGCCTGGATGTCGTGGGCAAAGGCCTCCCTTGCCTGCGCTCCGCCGCTCAAACTGAAGCATTAGGCTGGGGAGAGCGCCGCTCCAGCCTCTGCAGCTTTGGGGCAGGAAAACTGGAGTCGACTCTTGACCCCACCACCTCTAGGTCTGTGACACCACGGAGCAGGTTAGAGTTTGTAAGTCTCCTCATCTAGTTTCCCTATCTGGGGATAAGAAGCAAGCATTTTATCGCTGTAGTGGTCTGTCGTTGTTGTTTTTTTTAAGATGAAAGAAAATAATACTGTAGTTACATGGAATGGGAGGGATCCTATAGAAAAGTCATTAGGAAGGGAATGTGGGGTAGGGGGTCAAAAGTCCCACGTAAGTGAGAGGACAAGGGTCTGCACACCTGGAGGGCTTAGCCTTAGATAGGAGCACAGAGGCCCAGCTGCAGGGATGGGGGTGGGGGCAGGGAGGTGGGTAGATGTGGTGGGGGTATGTGGGAGGCCCGCTGATTGAGGGCAGGGTCATCCACTGAGAGTGAGGTTAGGGGCAGAGGTGGGTGAGGTTTAAGGCTGGAGAAGGTATGACCTGCAGTGTCCAAACTAGGCTGCTAGGGGACGATGGCTGGACGGCCCCTTTGGCCCCCTGCAGATCACTGGTCATGAATTTAACCAATTTCTGTGTTTTTCTCTAGCCAGCTTCAAGTGTCTGGATTCAGGACAGGAAGAGGGAGAGAGTAGGATTTAATCAGGGTTGGGATTTTGATAGGCAAGAGAGAAAAAGAGAAAAGAATTGCAAGTGTATTCAAGGGGCTGATTGTGATAATGTGTCCTGAGGTCTATGCTGAGGAAGAAGGGACGGGAGGACATTGTGGGGAGGAAAGGGGACAGTGGCATGCACGATCAAGGGATGGTAAGTCCTAATGAGGCTTAGGAATGACTGGGCTGGGTAAAAGGTAAAATGGGCTGGACAGAGAGGAGGTGGTCATCAGGAAGTGAGGAGTTCACGCCTCTGGTGGTTGGGAGAAGTAACCACCAAAGCAGCGAATTGTGGGTCAGTTGCATTAATAGATGCATAGCATCTAGAATAAGAGAGGTGAATGTCCCAGTTCACCCTCTCCCTTTCAGACCATCCTGAACACCACATTCCAGACAGATTACTACGATGGTCCTAAATGACCTGGCGTGCCGTTGGACAGCAGTAATCAAGACAGTGAGGGGAGATAAAGGCTTAGCTTGGTGGGGAGAGGGCTTAGGGACTGCTCTGTCCATATCCAGATACCTGAAAGCTATTCTTCCAGAAAGGGGCTCATCTTGTTTCCATGTACCCACTTGGAGAAGAACCAGTTGGTAGAATGGCAAAGGAGGCGGTTTTCAGCTGAAAACAAATCAGAGCTATTTCACAGAGCACCTGACTCTCTATGGGAATGAGTTCCCTGTCATGGAACGTGTTCAAGTATAGGTTGTTGGTGGTGCTATTACAGGAGGAAATGGAAGCCACAGAGACTCTTTAAGATGCCTTCCTACCCCAGGATTCTATTCGGACCATGCAAGATTCCTGCAGGGCTGGCAGGGATAGGTATGACTGTGCCCATTTGATGGAAGAGGACACTGGGGCCCCGGGAAGCTAAGGCATCAGGACTACAGGGGGAATGTGGGTCTGCTGGCCCCTCAGGCAGACTGCTTTCCACGCTGCTGAGTTCCCTGCAGAGGAAGAGAAGGGGGATGCGATGGGTTTGGAGAGCCCGGTTTCTGCTTCCTGCGTCCGGGGCCCTCTGTGGATCCAATGAGTCAGAAGTCATTCCACGATTCCCCAGAGAGAAGTCTCACTAGTCATGTGCGGAGGTTAGGTAAATGAGGATGTGAGAAGGGCTGCCATTTATCATCAGACTCAGCTCCCAGTCTCTCAGACACGCAGTGGGGGGGACTGGGGAGGGGCGCGCATCAGCCGAGAGGAATGTGTCCTCAAGTGGAAATGATGATGAGTTGACAGTTGCTTGTTTTGACTTTCTAATAAGCTAAAGCAGATGTTTCTGTGGATACTGTAGGTGGGAAATGAGCTGGTCTCCCCGGGCGCTCTGGGGAGCATAGTAGCCCCAGGATGGACTGCCTGGACGGGGTGCGGGGGGTGGGGGTGTGAGTCAGCAGCCTTGAAGCCAAACACAGTGTATTTTAAGAAAGAACTTTGGGAGACGTTGCCTCCTGCTTTCAACTTCCTTGTCTTTTCCCAAACATCCTGCTACTGAGAAGCTCTACCTCCTTGCCCCTGTCCACTAACGGGGGTAGAGCTTAATGTTTTTGGCCCAGAGAAAGAGTCACTGTGGTTCTGTTACTATCCAGGAGTCTGACCGCTGGGGAGGACCCGCCGCCCCCTGCCCCGGGCGTGNCTCCCAGGATGAACACAGATTGTCATTTCGCCTCCCTGCTGTCTCTTGCTCTCTTTTCTGCCCTGCAGACCCAGAGCCCGGGGCCTGAGTCACACGCTTTCCCTGGCCCTTTGCACTACCATGTGTTTTGTCGTTTGGGTTACTTATAGCAGAAGTGATGGGAATGGTCTGTTTTCCGTTTGCACCTGTGGCCTTAGCCCCGTCCGCTTCCTGGACAGAGTGTGAGGCCAGCGGCAGCTCCCGCCTTTCCAGGGGCTCAGGAGGGAAGCCACCCCCTTTCTCTCTAGCTCCCAACCCTGAAATAGAGGCTCCTAAGGTGCTGGGAGGTGTGATAAAGAAGACGCAAATGATAGTTCAAAAAAATAATAGAAAACCTGACTTTAAAACAAAATCATCTGCTTTTTAGCGCCGGGAAAATGTTCTTTTTGAGTCTCTGCATCTTTGTTATGTCTGGTTCTTTCTTTCTTTCTTTCTTTCTTTCTTTCTTTCTTTCTTTCTTTCTTTCTTTCTTTCTTTCTCTCTCTCTCTCTCTCTCTCTCTCCTTCTCTGTCAAACACACACACACACACACACACACACACTCACACACATGCACACACTACCCTACACTTGATACCTGGGGTTCACACCAAAGTAGGACTGGCACAATAAAATTTCCACCACATTCCATTAGTGAAAGCAAATCATAGACCCTATTAGATTCCAAGAGGGGGGAGAACACAGGAGAAAAATCCCAGGAGGCATGGTCCATGGGGCAGCACTGTCTCCTTGCAAACCCAACATCTTTTTGTGTGACAACATTTCTTAACAAGAAAATGAGAAAGGGAGATTTGCCCAAAGATAAAAAAAAAAAATTACTAGATTGCTCCAAGATCCACCCACCGATACTGACTCGTTAAGAGGCTACCCATCCAGCCCCCCTGTACTTTGCTCTTGGAGCCAGAAAGAAGCTTTGGACGGCTGCATCTGCCACCATGGTCCCCCCGGCTCGCTCAGCCCTCGTCACACCGGCCACCTTGCTTTGTCTCCCATGGGCCATTTTGTCAGAGCCACATGCAGAGCCTTCGTGCTTATTTCCCCAGTCTCGAATGTCCTTCCATTTTCATGGCTGTTTCCTTCTCATCATTCAGGCTTGGAGATGGGTCCACACCCAGGCAGCTGGGTCACACAAGGCAGGATGTTGGTGCTGAGAGTCCTGCAGGAAACTAGGAACCTTCCGGGGCTACTCCGCCCTCAGGGAAGAAGAGACAGGCTCTGCTGGGCAAGCCAGGCAAACGACAAGGGGCTTGTGAGGGGAAAGAATGTCTCTTGGAAGAAACCAAAACACTAAGCACTAAGCCTTCACCACATGTAGCTTTATAGTCGGCATTTATAATACACACATGGGTCAGGAATGAGTGTGAAGTATTGTCCCCTGCCAGCGATACGGCTGGAGAACCTTCCTGGCAGAAGGCAGAGTGAAACTTCTCTGTGAGGACACTCCCACAAGCCGTGCTGTGTGGAATTCCTTGAGGGGAAATACAATTCCCCAGGGAAAATAAACTCATGATTCACAGTAATCCACATGGAAACAGTCCACACTGTGGGAAAATCAGATACACAACTAATAGAAGAATTAGAACCCAGAAAAAGGAATATTCTCAGAAAGAGTAGAGAGTAGCTCTGCTTAATGTATTAAGGAGATATTTTTCACAAGAATGAAGTAATAAGGAAAGTACACAACACTGTGGAAAGAAAAAAAACAGCATGCAAATTTGAAAAAGAACCAAAAAAAAAAAAAAAAAAAAAACCTTCTGAAAATGGAAAACAGACTCCTAGAAATCCAGCAGAGCATTAGGGCAAGACACCATCAGAAAACCCATGACCTCAAAAAGTACTGCCTGGGGGCATTTCAGAGACTCTCCATTCCTCTGCCTGATTATCCAGAAAGGAAATGGGACACCAAGGTGTTTTTTCAGGAAAGACTTTTCTTCTTTTTTTCTTTTCTTTTCTCTTTTCTTTTCTTTTTTCTCTTCTTTTCTTTTCTTTTCTCTCTCTCTCTCTCTCTCTCTCTCTCTCTCTCTCTCTCTTTCTTTCTTTCTTTCTTTCTTTCAATTTATTTATTTGAGGGGGGAGGCAGAGGGAAAGCATCCTCGAGCAGACTCTGCACAGAGCAGGGAGCCTGACACAGGGCTCAGTCTCACCACCCTGAGATCATGACCTGAGCTGAAATCAAGAGTCAGACACTTAACCCACTGAGCCACCCAGGCGCCCCTCAGGAAAGATTTTTCTGAGCAGCTACTGATAACACAGAGCATTTCTCAAGGGAAGGAAAGGGTGGATAAAACTGGAGCCCCCAGGTCCAAGCCTCCTCATTCCGTGCCAGAGGGGATATAGCAATTCCAAACAATCCCATGGCGTGGTCTGTTCCTCTCACTTTCTCTTTGTCTCTTTCTCTGTGTCTTGTTCGTTCACGCAAACACACACACACATACACACACACACACACGGTTTCTTCTTATTCTACCACATGCATTTTATTAGGCTTAACCAGGTTGTTTTTTAATAAAGTTGGATAACTGGAAAAAAAACTCTGAAAAACAAAAGATTTCATCAAGATAAGATCTATAAAGAAAAAAGTATCTGGATTTGTCTACACCAAGCTGGTAACAGTGCCTATACTATAGTTAAAGGATGAAGTTGCCAGGGACTTTTGCTTCCCAAGCCATTCATTTCTATATCATTTGATTTTTTTTTTGTGCACTGGCATCTCTTTTGTGATTAGGAAAACTAATGAATTTTTTTATAATGAGTTAAGCATCAGTTCTTTCCCAGAAATAGTTCTTTGTATTTAAAAACAAAAACAGTCCATTAAAGAAAGAAAGAAGCAAGCAAGCATCCCGCCCTTCTCCCTCTGGTGAATTCAGTGCTGGGCTAACCTAGTCTCCTGTAGATAACAAAGCAATTCGCATATATTATGTCACTTAATAGGATAGTCTTATTTAGTAGATAATTTTTATCCTGTCCCACTAAAATAGAAGTTATAAGGAGGGATCTTTGACTGTTCCGTTCACTGCTACATCTCAAGCACCAATAACAATGCTGAGTGTGCTGTGGTTTGTCAATAAACACTTGTTGAATGAATGCACAATTTATAGATGAGGTAACTGAGGCACAGAAAGGTTAGGGAGCTTGTCCAAGGTCATGCCTCTGGTTATGGTAGAGCCAAGCTGTGAACGGAGGTAGTCTAACTCCGGAACCCACCCTCTAATTTAGATACTTTCTGTTTCTGTTCTTTTAGATGAAAGACAGTCCAACATACCCCCAGACAGCTTCTTGATACAATAGGCAAGGAAAATAAATGGGGGGAAGTTCTTTTGGAAGGTATCCTACTTAGAATACTCTTGCTAGCTTGTTCTAGGGCAAGGTTAGTGCCCTGCCTATCTTCACCATAAGAGGAGCTCTGGAGGAATCAGCCCTCAACTCCCATTTTCAAAACTCCCTAGCCATCAGCAGTGAGGGAAGCACCATCTTTGTTTTTTACTTTTTATTTTTATTGAGATATAATTGACATAGAACCCTGTGTAAATTTATGGTGTGTGGCCTGTTGATTCAATAAATAAATTGGAATATGATGACCACCACAGGGTTAGCAAACATCTCTATCACATCACGTAATTATCATTTCTTTTTTGTGAGGGGAAAATTCTCCAGCATCTGGGTTGGTTAGCTGGCTGTTCTTGGTTCTTCTTTCTTTAATCACTAAATGGCGGATGGTCCTGTTGCCCCATCACTCACCAGGGCTGGGTGCCCCCTCCAAATCCTTTTGCAAACTACAAACCCACCTTGTGCAATCATCCCCTGTGGGAAAAGCTTGAGGCTCTTTGGCTCTAAGCTTCTACTGGTAGTTTTTAAATGGTATACAACAAAGGAAAACCCCTAACCTTATGACATCCAGACTATAAAGAAAGTTTCAAGATTTTATTTTAATTTTAAGAGATTGTAAGGAGCATGAATGTTTGCTTCCAGCCCTGATTATAACGTTTCAAGGGAGTGTTCCCATTCTGAGTCCCTCTTAGCAGAGACCATCACTACTCAGTATTTTCATGTATATACTAAATTTTAGGAATGCCTTCTGCTGTTTGATCTGTGTCTTACCTAATTTTCCCACCCAGGCCTTCCTAGGACTGTAGCGTCACGATCTTAGAATACCAGAGCAAGAAACACCTGTTCATTTGACCCAACTCTCTCCCTTTATAGGTGGGGAAACTGAGACCCAGGAAGAAAATTATTTCCCCACAATCAGATAATGATAAAAGCTGCGGGAAATCCAGGGGAATCTCTTCAGCTGTTTTCTCTGGTTCACATAATTCCCGAAATTGCTTCCAAGCTTCCGTTCAGCCTGTATTTATCATGTGCTTTCTCTGTGCCCCGGAGTATGGCCAATACAAAGAGTAGACCTGTCCTGGAGAAGTCATTCTTCCCGACGCTGTAATCTGGGCACAAAAAATAATCAGAAAATCGTTCAAGGCAGCACTTGTTTATTTCTTCATTCATGTATTTATCCATATATGCATTCATTCAGAGGACAGATATTTATTGACCACAGTCATAAGTCAGAAATAGACTTTGCTCTCAAGGAGTTTAAATCGACCAGGGGAAAAAAAGAAATCTCACCCCTGAGTTCGTGTAGACTTAGCACGCACCTGGCGAAGGGCCCTGCCTGCAGTGTCAGTCAGGGTGTCCGGGGGAGCATAGTGGTCAAAGGGCTTGGGACACTGGGTTAGATTTAAAAGTCATGGCCTTCTTCCCAGAAAAAGAGCTAGCCACTCACTTTTACAGAGCACCCACTCTGTGCTGGGGGCTTTAATTATCATAGCGCCCTTAGAGATAAAGAAACTCAGAAAGGTTAAGTAACTTGTCCAAAATCACCCACCTAGAAATGACAAGAGTTTGGACTCATACCAAACCCCCATGAGTCCAAAACTTGAGGTGGTTTACAACAACCCCCCAGCTCTCCCCACCTGGCTGAGAAGGTCTTCCGGGCACCGTCTCACCTGTGTTAACCTGAGCCTCAGGGGTGAAGGGAGCTGCCTGAACGGAGGTGACCCAAAGATACTTTACTGCTGTTGACTCTGGAAGAGAAGCATGTGACTCCAAGGGGAGCTTATGTCTTAAAGATGTGCGTGGCGGGGTGGTCGGTGGAGGCTCTGTCCTCTGCCTTCGGTCATTCATGCTTCCATCTGTTCCCAGCACTGACTGGGCCTGGCAGGCAGAGCACACTGGGTGTGCTTGTTCGCCCAGAGCTGGAGGCCGGGAAGCGTCCGTGAGAGCTCCTTCTTCGGCCTTGTGTCCTACGGGGGCAAATGAGACCCCTCCCTGCCCTCAAGGACACTGCCCCATGCTGCTTTGATCTAGTCTGTCCCCTAACCTGGCCGAGTGTTTCCTTTTCTCCTCATCCCCCGCTGTGGCTCTCTGCTGTCCTAAAAGCCCACAGGCTCGGACCGGGATTTCCGACCTTATTGTCCCCTCCCCCAGACAGCATGATTCAAGGTAAAATCTCGCCAGGTCTATGGGGGAGGGGCAGTTGAGACTCTGAGGAGCTTGGAGATGTGATGGATGTGGCAGTCACCCACCTGAAGAGAGAGATCACAACAGGCCACACTGATCAGAGAAGGTCTGTGAGACTTCAGTGGCTTTATGACAACTAAAATGTACAGCCTCTGGGCAGATCAGAGCTGGTGTAAATGCTATCACCACCCCCCCAGCCAACCAGCAGGTTTGTGGCTGGGGAAAGTGCACAGGCTTTACGAGCAGAAGGTTGAGGAGTGAGATGCTATGCCCTAGAGAAGAAACCCAGCGCTGACCTCTGACCTTTGAGAGGCCAAGAGGTCAGCAGACTGGCCACCATCCTCCTCCCAGCACTGGGATTTCTGGCGCCATTTGTATGCGTGCCCAGGGGCTCAGACAAACTGGGAAATTGGGGAGGAAATCCAAACTGTCCCTGAAGTGTTTTCTGTCTGGCGAGGGGCTGTTGTCAGAGCAGCGACTGAGGAACGGCCACATTATTCTGGGACTTTTGCTTAGAAGTCACTGCTTCCTGTGACTGTCTTCTTACTCAATGGGAGTTTTCCCTATCGGCCAGAACGCCAGCCACCGGAGCCCGCCAGTCTGGCTGCCAGAGGCCAGCACACCAGGGGGATCTCCCAGGGCCGGACCGAGGAAGGGAAGGGCCTCAGCTATCCACCCTCACCCCTTGGCTGGAATCCCTTCCACCACTTCCGTGCCAAGTGGAAGGGACCACACCTTCCAGTCACCAACTTCCAGTGACCACAGCATCACTTCAGGTGACTGGTAGCCTCTTTCCATCCACTCTTCGAACGCTCTGCCATAGAGAGCACTGAATTGTGTGTCCTTCTGATTCCCACCTATTGGCTCTGCTTTTTCCCCCAAGGCCACATAAAATAGGTCTGCTTGATTCCTTGTCCACACAGAACAGTTCTTCATGTCTTTGAAAATAATCGTGATCCTCATTCCACTTGGCTTTCTCTTTTTCAGGCTCAGAATTCGCACTTTCTCCAATCCATGGTTTCCAGTTTCCTCACCTACAGAATAGTTTCCCTGCCATGCTTGTGGTTCCTTTCCCAACCCCTGCCCCAGCAGAATGAGTCACTCCCTCGTGCACATCTGTGGTGGAGCTGTGGTGTAAGGGCCTCATATCCACCCCTCCACTACTGTGGGGTCCCAGAGAGAGGGTCTTCTTCATGCTCTAACTGGACTCTGGCTCCCACCTCCTCCATTTCCCTGGGGTCTCCCCCATCACTGCTTCTCTCACCTCTCCTCCACACTAGCTCCTTTCCTTATAGGTACACCCCCATCTCGAAAATAAATCCATCCTTCAGTCCCTCATCCCCCAATGGCTGTCACCCCTACTTCATAGCCAAGCTTCTTGAAACTGATAATCACTGACCTTCCCTCCCCTTCCATTTACCCATGAACCCCCTGCAGTATGGATCCCCCACCACCACCACTCTACTGAATGTAGTTTGGAAAAGGTCACTAGTGATCATCTAAACACCAGCCTCCATAGACACTTCAAAATCCCCTTTTCACTTGATGTCCCAGCAGCATCTGACACTCCTGACCACAGCCTGTCACGTGGCTCCCGTGACACCAGCTCTGCTGGCCCACTTTCCACCTCGCTTGTTTCCCTGCTTGTCTTGCTTTTGCTGGACTCTCTTTCCCTCTGCTCCTTAGACATACGTGCATCCCAGGACTCTGTCCTTGACTCTGCCTCCTGTGCACATGCTCTGCCTGAGACCCTGAGACCCCCATCCAGGGCCGTGACTCTGACTGGTCACAATACCCTGAACTTCATGCTCCTGTCTGCTGAGCCTCATGGAGAGCCTACTGCTTTGGGGACACATCCACTTGGACATCCCAGCACCTCAGACTCGCTCTGCATGTGCCAAGCCTGTCCGACCAAGTAAGTTGCCAGTCTATCCCTATGCCCAACCTCAGTGAGCAGAGGACATCCCTGTCCCCCAGCCTGGGCTCCCCCTTCTCCTTCATCTTCTATATCTGGCCTATTAATGCGTCCCTGCCCTTAAAAACCACCCCCTCCATGCACTCCGTGCCTATGGCATGCCAGGCTTCATACACATTATCTCATTTAATTCTAACAACAGGACTGCAAAAGAGGCATTGGTAGCCTACTCTATCATCAGTGAAGACTGAAATTTGGATTAAATAACTTGCCTAAGGTCATACATTTACTGTGCGATGGAGCCAGACCCGCCGATCCCAGCGTTCTTTCCACTCCCTGACTCTCTGCTGGTCCTCCTTCACATGGCTTAGCTAGCCCCTTCTCTCCTGCTCTGTCGGCACTGCTGGGCCCCAGGAAGACTTCATGGTCTCTCGCTGAGTTGACCTGCCTCCTTGTCTCTAGTTAGTCCTCCCAGCTGTCCACCCCGTCATCCACTGTGCTGCCACAACGACCTCCCTAAAACACATGTGCTTTCTTGCCTCCAGCCCCTCAGTGGGGCCCCACTGCCCTCCAGACTGTGTAGGCTCTTTACACAGGCCTGTACCCAGGCTGGTCTCCCCTAACTGCCCCTTTTCTTCCCACCCTCCACCCAAGCCCCAGCTCTGTGTATTTTCCTGCAGCTCCAGGAAGTCCTCCCTACTCTCATCCCGCACGCATTGTGCTATTCCTTCTGCCTGAGATGCCTTTCTTCCTCCCCCACCCACACAGTCTTCCTGCGACCCTCTGCTCTTCCTTCAGGCCACACCTGTGAAGTGCTCACTGCCCCCCACCTCCACCACCCCCCCAGCAGAGCTTCCTGCTCCCTTGGGGACCTCCCACACACCTAGCACATACCTTTATTATTACCCTGGTCACAATATGTTACGATGGCTCTTTTATTTTCTTGGGTTCCCATCAGGCTGAGATTCTTGTATTTGCCTTTGTGATCGTGCAGGTAAGGTGGTCCCTTGTTCACAGGAGACACTTAGACATGTTTGCTGGATTGAATTTTTATGTCATACCTAGGATAGTTCCTGGCATGAAGAGGATATCCTGCTGAATATATTTCTTTAATAACTGAAACTGAGGGGCACCTGGGTGGGTCCGTTGGTTAAACATCCGACTCTTGATTTCAACTCAGATCATGATCTTGGGGTCGTGGGATTAGGCTCCACGCTGGGCACAGATTCTCTCTCTCCCTCTCCCTGTGCCCCTCCCTACCCACTCCCACCTGCACACACGTGCTCTTTCAAAAAGAAAATAATAATAAGTGAAACCAAAATGTTGACAAGTAATTGTAATGCAAGGTGATATATGTTATGATAAAGATGAACCCAGAATATCATTGCAGTCCAGAGAAGAAGTACTACCCTGAGGGCAGGGTAAGCAATGGCACAGGGAAGCCTTCCTATAGGAGGGGACTTTTAAGCTGGGCCTTTCAGTTTGAGTAGGAGTTGGCCTGAGTGAAAGGGGGCCTTCTAGGCACTTGAATAAAAACATGGAGCTATGCAAGGACTCACGATATTTGGGAAAGAGCAGAATGTGTCCAGGGTATGGGAAGACATGGAATGAGGTTGGGCATTAAGGTTGGGGCCAAAGTGAGCACCAGCCAAGGAGTTTGGACATAATCCTAAAGGCAGTGGGAGCCCTGTATGGATTTTCAGAAAATAAGTGGCCTTCCCAGATTTGTGTTTAGAAAGATGAGAAGGATGGATTGGGGAAGAGGAATAAACCTGGAGGAGATGAGATTAGCTATTGTAGGATCCTAGCCAGAAGAGGCAGTTGCAGTAATCCCAGGGAGAGATGGCCTTCCCCTGAATTCACCGAGCCCACCCAGTACAAAGTTCTTTCTGTGGAGAGTTGGATCTGTCAAAGTGTCTGTGCCGTAGGTGGGGAGGGTGGGACACAGAAGGCAAAGTCTCCGGTCAAAGAAGTTTAAAAAATGCTAGGTTAAACAGGTTTCTTAATGCAGGACTTTTCAGAGCCTTCAATATACATCACATATGTTACACATAACAGAGTTTCTCAAATACATTAAGCCACAGAAACTTTCTGAGAACATCTCGAGGGACTGGAGTTTAATGGAATATATAAAATTAAAAGAAAGACTGAAGAGCTTTCATGATTCTGTCAGCTCTAGTTCCTGGGAGGAAAAAATAAATCAAACAAATAGCTGTCCACTGAGAGACAACTGATGTTCTCACTGAGCACTCTGCTGTGAGAACCTTGTGGCAGGGGCAGGTGGGGAGACCAGACTGGCCTCCCATGGAAACATGAATGTTGCTTTTGGTCATTTGGTTTGGAGACAGGCTGAGCAAATTCACCTGCTCCTGCCAGGTCCCTGGTGTTTGTTCAGGCCTAAAAGAGGTTAGCCCCAGGTGTTTGCAAGAATGGCAGGTCCTGACCCATGGAACAGAAAAACGAGTCCTGTGGCGCCAGGAAGGTTTTGCTCACACCATGTCCCTCACGCAACCCTCAGTCAGCTTGCTGGGGGGCTGGGCAGAGCATCTACCTTAGAATCCCCTCATCCCGGGCACAAGGCAGGTACCCAGGTCTGTGAGTGCCGGCCTAGGTCTTGTGACACCGTCATACCCAGCTCTCTCGGGCTCCCAGACACAGGCCGCCATTTACAGGCGTCCTCATGTCTGAGCACTGGGGCGAGAAAACCAACCAGCCACCAGGCAGCCCTGTGTCTTTACGTGAGCCCTGGCCTTGGAACGCCTTCCCTGGCAGCTCCGAGGCCATTTCCCAGGGGAGTCCCCGGGGCGGCCTGGGGAGGGGCCTCTTCCTCCATTGCAGAAGCGTCAGGTGATCCTAAGCCCCCGCCGGGGCTTCAGGTTGAAGAGTTCAGACGTGCAGACGGGGACAGAGCAGCCCGGGCCTCCCTGGGGACAGGCAGCTTCTGGCGGGAGAGAAGGTCGGCTCTGTGCTGCCAGCAGTAAAATCAGGAAACCGCCCTGAGCCCAGGGCCGTGCAGCGGAGCGGGCGCCCTGCCTGGGGGCTCCTCTGCGCCCGCCGTCCTACCCGAGGGGCCTGCCTCGGCGCCGCCCGCTCAGCGGCTCTGCTGCACCTCTGCTCCAAGCGGGCTCGAAAGAGCCCCCTCTTCGGATGTTCCTGCCACAGGCCGCTCTTCCTGACAGGGGTCAAGCCCTCCTACTTCGGGCTTGGAGGAAAATCTGCCTGAAACTCCTAGTGTATCTACTCCAGCCGTCCCCTGAGTAGCTCCTGCTACGACTCCCCCACTCTCAGCACGGGAAATAGACCCAGAGAGAGGAGACTCACCCAGGACTCAGGGTTTATGTGAGAGACAGACAGTGAGCATAGTTCGCCTGTCTCCTGGTTTAGTGTTTTCTTCTCACCACATGGCCCTGTCTTTCCCGATGGAGAAAGAAGTCCAAGTGTTATCTATTTAGCTGCATCTTTTACAAAACCATATTGCTATTAAGTTAGGGGTAGGTCGAAGCAAGAACACTGCCATTAAGATCAGCGCTAGAGTCAGATGGAGCCAGGTTCCAGCTCTACCACTTTCCAACCGCAGGAGAGTAAGTAACCCCAGGGCAAATAGCTTCACAGCTGTAGCTCAGGAGTTCTTCTCTGAACCGGCATCTACTGCACAAGGTCATGTGAAGATTAATTGAGATAATGTACATAAACAGCTCAGCATGGTTTCCAATGAGTAAGAAGTACTTGGTAAAGGTTAGCTATTTTTATTACTGTTGTTAGTAGCGGTATCTTAATGAATATGTAAGGCAATTATAATTAACATTTTTTTATTGTGTTATGTTAGTCACCATATAGTATATCATTAGTTTTTGATGTAGTGTTCCATGATTCATTGTTTGCGTTTAACACCCAGTGCTCCATGCAGTACATGCCCTCCTTAACACCCACCACCAGGCTCACCCATCCCCCCACCCCGCTCCCCTCTAAAACCCTCAGTTTGTTTCTCGGCATAAACAGTCTCTCATGGTTGGTCCCCCTCTCCGATTCCCCTCCTTCACTTCTCCTAATGTCCTCCATGTTATTCCGAGTTTCATTCTTCTCTCTATAGCTGTCCAATTTTCCCACCACCATTTACTGAAGAGACTCTTTTATCCACTGCTGCTATTTTTTGCTGCTTTGTTGAAGATTATTGACCGTAGCGCTGACGGTCCATATCTGGGCTCTCTACTCTGTTCCATTGGCCTATGCGTCTGTTTTGTGCCAGTATCATGCTGTCTTGGTGATCACAGCTTTGTAGTAAAGCTTGAAATCAGGCAACGTGATGCCCCCAGCTCTGTTTTTCTTTTTCAACATTTCCTTGGCTATTCAGGGTCTTTTCTGGTTCCATACAAATTTTAGGATTGTTTGTTCCAGCACTTTGAAAAATGTCAATGGTGTTTTGATCGGGATGGCGTTGAAAGTATAGATTGCTCTGGGTAGCATAGACATTTTAACAATGTTTATTCTTCTGATCCATGGTCATAGAATGTTTTTCCATCTTTTGGTCATCTTCTTCAATTTCTTCCATGAGTATTCTGTAGTTCCTCGAGTATAGATCCTTTCCTCTTTGGTTAGGTTTATTCAAGGTATCTTATGGTTTTTGGTTCTATTGTAAATGGAATCGATTCTCTAATTTCCCTTTCTACAGTTTCATTGTTAGTGTATAAGACATCAGCTAATTTCTGTGCATTGATTTTCTATCCTGCCACATTACTGAATTGCTGTATGAGTTCTAGAAATTTGGGGGTGGAGTCTTTTGGGTTTTCCACATAAAATATCATGTCATCTGTGAAGAGAGAGAGTATGACTTCTTCCTTGCCAATTTGAATACATTTTATTTCTTTTTGTTGTCTGATTGCTGTTGCTAGGACATCTAGTACTATGTTGAACCACATTGGTGAGAGTGGACATCCTTGTCATGTCCCTGATCTCAATGGGAAGGCTCTCAGTTTTTCCCCATTGAGAATGATATTCGCTGTGGGTTTTTCATAGATGGATTTTATGAAGTTGAGGAATGTTCCCTCTATCTTGATACTCTGAAGAGTTTTAATCAGGAAAGCATGCTATATTTTGTCAAATGCTTTTTCTGTATCAATTGAGAGGACCATGTGGTTCTTCTCTCTTCTCTTATTAATTTATCTATCACATTGATTTGTGAATGTTGGACCACCCTTGCATGCCAGGGATAAATCCCACCTGGTTATGGTGAATAATCCTTTTAATGTACTGTTGGATCCTATTAGCTAGGATCTTTTTTTTTTTTTAAGATTTTTATTTATTTATTTTGACAGAGCGATCACAAGTGGCAGAGAGGCAGGCAGAGGGAGGGGGGAAGCAGGCTCCCTGCTGAGCAGAGAGCCCAATGCAGGGCTCAGTCCCAGTGAGATCATGACCTGAGTTGGAGGCAGAGGCTTAACCCACTGAGCCACCCAGGTGCCCCAGCTATTAGCTAGGATCTTTTTGAGAATCATGACATCCATATTAATCAGGGATATTGGTCTGAAATTCTCCTTTTTGATGGGGTCTTTTCCTGGTTCGGGGATCAAGGTAAGGCTGACTTCAGAGAAAGAGTCTGGAACTTTTCCTTCTGTTTCTATTTTTTTGAAACAGCTTCAGGAAAATAGGTATTATTTCTTCTTTGAATGTTTGGTAGAATTCCCCAGGGAATCCATCAGGTCCTGGACTCTTGTTTTTTGGGAGGTTTTTGATTACTGCTTCAGTCTCGTTACTAGTTATTGGTCTATTCGGGTTGTCAATTTCTTCCTGTTTCAGTCATGGAAGTTTCCAGGAATGCATCCATTTCTTATAGATTGCTTAACTTATTGGCATATAGCTCTTGATAATAATTTCTGATGATTGTTTCTATTTCCTTGGTATTAGTTATGCTCTCTCCCCCTTTCATTCATAATTTTATCAATTTGGGTCCTTTCTCTTTTCTTTTGGATTAGTCTGGCCAGTGGTTTATCAATCTTATTAATTCTTTCAAAGAACCAGCTTCTAGTTTTGTTGATGTGTTCTATATCTCTGGTTTCTAACTCATTGATCTCTGTTCTAACCTTCTTGTGTGTGGGTTACGCTTAATTTGTTCTTGATTCTCCAGTTCTTTAAGGTGTAAAAAGAGCCTGTGTATTCAGGATTTTTCTATTTTTTTGAGCGAGGCTTGGATGGCTATGTATTTCCCCTTCGGGACTGCCTTTACTGTATCCCATAGGTTTCAGACCGATGTGTCTTTATTCTCATTAGTTTTCATGAATTGTTTAAGTTCTTCTTTGATTTCCTGGTTGATCCAAACATTCTAGAGCAGGATGGTCTTTAGCTTCCAGGTGTTTGAATTTCTTCCAAACTTTTTTTTGTGATTGAGTTCCAGTTTCAAAACATTGTGGTCTGAGAATATGCGGGGAATTATCTCAATCTTTTGGTGTTCATTGAGACCTGATTTGTGACCCAGTATGTGGTCTATTCTGGAGAAAGTTCCATTGTACTCAAGAAGAATGAATATTCTGTTGTTTTAGGGTGGAATGTTCTGTATATATCTATGAGGTCCATCTGGTCAAGTGTGTCATTCAAAGCTCTTGTTTCTTTGTTGATTTTCTGCTTAGATGATCTGTCTATTGCTGAGAGTGGAGTGTTAAGGTCCCCTACAATTCACATATTCTTATCAATATGTCTCTTTATTTTGATTAACAGTTGGCTTATGTAGTTGGCTGCTCCCATGTTGGGGGCATAAATATTTGCAACAGTTAGATCTTGTTGGATAGACCTTTAAGAATGATGTAGTGTTCTTTTACATCTCTGACTACAGTCTTTAGCTTAAAATTTAATTTATCTGATAGGAGAATCACTACCCTCAGGTTTTTTTTTTTTTTGAGGCCCATTGGCATGAAAGATGGTTATCCATCCCTTCACTTTCAGTCTGGATGTATCTTTAGGTTCAAAATGCGTCTCTTGTAGACAACATATGGATGGGTCCTGTCTTTTTACCCAATCTGCAACCCTGTGCCATTTTATGGGAGCATTTAGGCTGTTCACATTGAGAGTGATTATTGAAAGATATGTTTTTATTGTCATGTTGCCTATGAGGACCTTGTTTCTATAAATAGTCTGTAAATTTCTGTTCTATATATCACTCTTTGGCTCTTCCTTCTTTTATAGAACCCCCCCTTAATATTTCTTGTAGTGCCAACTGGGTGGTCACATAATCTTTTAGTCTTTGCGGGTCTTGGAAGCTCTTGATCTCTCCATCCAATCTGAATGTCAGCCTTGGCAGATAAAGTATTCTTGGCTGCATGTTCTTCTCATTTAGTGCCCTGAATATGTCTTGCCAGCCCTTTCTGGCTTGCCAGGTTTCTGTGGACAGGTCTGACATTATTCTGATGTTCCTCCCTCTGTATGTAAGGAATCTCTTCCCCCCTAGCTGCCCTTAAGAAATTTTCTCTGAATTTACAACCACATGCCTATCCGTCTTTCTATTCTCATTGAGCTTGAGGGGGTGTCCTCTCTGCCTCTAGGACATGAACACTTGTTTCATTCCCCAGGTTAAGGAAATTCTCAGATAGGATTTGCTCAACTATATCTTCTAATCTTCTCTCTCTCTCACCCCCTCAGGGAGCCCAATAATTCTGACATTGGAATGTTTCATGGCATCATCTATTTCTCTAATTCTGTTTTCATGGCTTCTAAGCTGTTTATTCCAGGCCTCTCCTGATCCTTCATTTCTATCAGTTTGTTTTCTGGATCACTAATTTGATCTTCTGCCTCATTTAACCTCACTGTTAGAGTACTTAGATTAAATTGGATCTCACTGATAGCATTTTTAAGCTCTGCCATATCAGCTCTCACTTCTGCCCTTAGAGATTCTATGTTCCCACTAATGGTTTTCTCCAACCTAGCCATTGTCTGGGTAACTGTTACCCTGAATTCTATCTCTGACATCTTGCTTATGTCCATATCCAATAGTTCTGTGGCAAAGGTCACAATCTCTGAATTTTTCCTCTGTTGGGCATTCCTCCTCCTAGTCATTCTGGTGAGTGGTAGTTGAGGGGATGTATAGCTGAAAATATCAACCACAATCCAGGCAAGGTGCACCCTGGAATGTTTCAGAGCAATCAGAAGTCACTGCCAAAAAGAAAGAAAAAAGAAAAAAAGAGAAAAAAAAAAACAGCCAAAATGAGCCCCAAGAGTAAGGTTTATAAAGTACAAAAACAGAAAGTTGACAAAAAGAAAAACCCAGCCAAAATGAACCCCAAGAATAAGATTTATAAAGTACAAAAAACAAAACACACAGAAAGACTGACAAAAGCAAAAGAGGAAAAAAAACCCCACAAATTAAAAGGGGGGGTGACAGGAAGGTGGTTATATCCCTCAACGTGGGTGAGGAAGGGTATTTTAGTTCTTCCTCAATGTATCTTGTTATCTCAGAGGACTCAACTTTGGAGAGATACAGGGAAATTAAAACTGGTATATGTGGAGAGGTAGTATTAAATAGGGGAAAAGGACTACCTTGAACCTTATACCTATATATATAAAGAAAGAAAAAAAAAGTATATGTATAAAAATTTTCAAGTTAAAAAGTTACTACGGAATATGTTGTATTAAACATCTAGTTGAAATGGTAAGTAGGTAAAAAAATAAAAGAACAAGAATAATGAGAACAAATTAAAAAGAGAGAGAGAGAAAGGCTGTATATAAGAAATACACAGGATCTGAGGCAGTACCAGGAGCCTAATATATTGTTTTCCCCTGATGTTGGGGTTTTACAGTTTTTTTTTCAAATGTGCTAAATTTATTTGTTTCAATATGATTCAGTGTTTTGTCTTTTTTTTTAACATATATTATTTGTTTCAGGAGTACAGGTCTGTGATTCATCAGTCTTACACAATTCACAGCACTCAGCATAGCACATACCCTCCCCAGTGTCCATAACCCAGCCACCCATCTCTCTTACCCTTCTCCCCTCCAGCAACCCTCAGTTTGTTTCCTGAGATTAAGAGAGTCTCGTATGGTTTGTGTCCCTCTCTGGTTTCATCTTGTTTCATTTTTCCCTCCCTTCCCCTATGATCCTCTGTCTTAGTTCTCAGGTTCCTCATATCAGTGAGATTTTATGATAATTGTCTTTCCCTGATTGACTTATTTCGCTTAGCATAATATCCTCTAAATTGATCCACATCATTGCAAATGGCAAGATTTCAGTTTTTTGATGGCTGCATTGTATTCCATTGTATATATATACATCTTCTTTATCCATTAATCTGTTAATGAACATCTAGGCTGTTTCTATAGTTTGGCTATTGTGGACATTGCTGCTATAAACATTCAGGTGCATGTGTCCCTGAGGATCACTACCTTTGTATCTTTAGGTAAATACCCAGTAGTGCGATTGCTGGGTCATAGGGTAGCTCTATTTTCAACTTTTTGAGGAACCTCCATACTGTTTTCCAGAGTGACTGCACCAGCTTACATTCCCACCAACAGTGTAGGACGGTTCCCCTTTCTCCACATCCTCGTCAACACCTGTCATTTCCTGACTGTTTAATTTTAGCCATTGTGACTGTTGTGAGGTGGTATCTTACCGTGGTTTTGATTTGTATTTCCCTGATGCCAAGTGATGTTGAGTACTTTTTCATGTATCTCTTGGCCATTTGGATGTCTTCCTTGCAGAAATGTCTGTTCATGTCTTCTGCCCATTTCATGATTGGGTTATTTGTTCTTTGGGTGTTGACTGGAGAAANGAGTTTGAGAAGCTCTTTATAGATTTTGGATACTAGCCCTTTATCTGATATGTCATTTGCAAATATCTTCTCCCATTCTGTCAGTTGTCTTTTGGTTTTGTTGACTGTTTCCTTTGCTGTGCAAAAGCTTTTAATCTTGATGAAGTCCCGACAGTTCATTTTTGCCCTTGCTTCCCTCACCTTTGGTGATGTTTCTAGGAAGAAGTTGTTGCGGTTGAGGTCNCTGAGGTCAAAGGAGTTGTTGCTTGTGTTCTCCTCTAGGATTTTGATGGATTCCTGTCTCACATTGAGGTCTTTCATCCATTTTGAGTCTATTTTGTGTGTGGTGTAAGGAAATGGTCCAGTTTCATTCTTCTGCATGTAGCTGTCCAATTTTCCCAACACCATTTGTTGAAGAGATAGTCTTTTTTCCATTGGACATTCTATCCTGCTTTGTCGAAGATTAGTTGACCATAGAGTTGAGGGTCCGTTTCTGGGCTTTCTATTCTGTTCCATTGATCTATGTGATTTTGTGCCAGGACCGTAATGTCTTGATGATTACAACTTTGTTATAGAGCTTGAAGTCTGGAATTGTGATGGCACCAAATTTAGTTTTCTTTTTCAACATTCCTCTGGCTATTCAAGGTCTTCTGGTTCCATATAAATTTTAGGATTATTTGTTCCATTTCTTTGGGGAAAAAAGGTGATGGTATTTTGACAGGGATTGCATTAAACGTGTAGATTACTCTAGTTAGCATAGACATTTTCACATTTGTTCTTCCAATCCATTAGCATGGAACATTTTCCATTTCTTTGTGTCTTCCTCAGTTTCTTTCATGAGTAATCTATAGTTTTCTGAGTACAGATTCTTTGCCTCTTTGGTCAGATTTATTCCTAGGTATCTTATGGTTTTGGGTGCAATTGTAAATGGGATCAACTCCTTAATTTCTCTTTCTTCTGTCTTGGTGTTTAGAAATGCAACTGATTTCTGTGCATTAATTTTATATCCTTCCACTTTACTGAATTCCTATATGAGTTCTCAGAGTTTTGGAGTGGAGTCTTTTGGGTTTTCCACATAAAGTATCATATCATCTGCAGAGAGTGAGAGTTTGACTTCTTTGCCGATTCAATGTCTTTTATTTATTTTGGTTGTCTGATTGATGAGGCTAGGACTTCTAGTACTATGTTAAATAGCAGTGGTGATAGTGGACAGCCCTCTCATGTTCCTGACCTTAGGGGAGAAGCTCTGTTTTTCCCCATTGAGAATGATATTCACTATGGGTTTTTCATAGATGGCTTTTATATTGATATTATGATATCCCCACACTGTGAAGAGTTTTGGTCCAGAAAGCATGTTGTACTTTGTCAAATGCTTTTTCAGCATCTATTGAGAGTATCATATGGTTCTTGTTCTTTCTTTCATTAATGTATGGTATCATAATGATTGATTTGTGGATGTTGAACCAACCTTGCAGCCCAGGAATAAATCCCACTTGGTCATAGTGAATAATCCTTTTAATGTACTGCTGGATCATTTTGACTAGTATTTAGGTGAGAATTTTTGCATCCATGTTTATCAGGGATATTGGTCTGTAATTCTTCTTCTTTTTTTTTAAGATTTTATTTATTTATTTGACAGAAAGATCACAAGCAGGCAGAGAGGCAGGCAGATAGAAAGGAGGAAGCAGGCTCCCTGCAGAGCAGAGAGCCCGATGCGGGCCTCAATCCTAGGACCCTGGGATCATGACCTGAGCCGAAGGCAGAGGCTTTAACCCACTGAGCCACCCAGGCGCCCTGTAATTCTCCTTTTTGATGGGGTCTTTGTCTAGTTTGGGGATCAAGGTAATGCTGGCCTCATAAAATGAGTTTAGAAGTTTTCCTTCCATTTCTATTTTTTTGGAACAGTTTCAGAAAAATAGGTATTAGTTCTTCTTTAAATGTTTGGTAGAATTTCCCCTGGAAGCTGTCTGGCCCTGGGCTCTTGTTTGTTGGGAGATTTTTAATTACTGCTTTAATCTCCTTACCGGTTATACATCTGTTCAAGTTTTCTATTTCTTCCTGGCTCAGTTTTGGAAGGTTATATGTCTCTAGGAATGCATACTTTTCTTCCAGATTGTCAAATTTGCTGGCATATAGTTGCTCATAATATGTTCTTATAATTATTTGTATTTCTTTGGTGTTGGTTATGATCTCTCTTTCATTCATGGTTTTATTAATGTGGGTCCTTTCTCTTTGATAAGTCTGGCCAGGAGTTTATCAGTCTTATTAATTCTTTGAAAGAACCAGCTCCTAGTTTCATTGTTCTGTTCTACTGTTCTTTTGGTTTCTATTTCATCAATTTCTCCTCTGAGCTTTATTATTTCTCTTCTCCTGCTGGGTTTAGGCTTTATTTGCTGTTCTTTCTCCAGCTCCTTCAGGTGCAGAGTTAGGTTGTTTATTTGAGACCTTTCTTGTTTCTTGAGAAATAAGGACCTTCCTCTCAGGACTGCCTTTGGTGCATCCCAAAGATTTTGCACAGTTGCATTTTCATTTTCATGTGTTTCCATGAATTTTTTAAATTCTTCTTTAATTTCCTGGTTGACCCATTCATTCTTTAGTAGGATGCTTTTTAGCTTCCATGTATGAGTTCTTTCCAACTTTCCTCTTGAGTTCTAGTTTCAAAGCGTTGTGGTCTGAAAATATGCAGGGAATGATCCCAATCTTTTGGTACTGGCTGAGACCTGATTTGTGACCCAGGATGTGATCTATTCTGGAGAATGTTCCAGGTGCACTAGAGAAGAATATGTATTCTGTTGCTTTGGGATGGAATGTTCTGAATATATCTATCTGTAATGTCCATCTGGTCCAGTTTGTCATTTAAAGCCTTTATTTCCTTGTTGATCTTTTGTTTAGATGATCTGTCCAGTTCAGCGAGGGGCATATTAATGTCCCCTGCTATTATTGTATTATTGTTGATGTGTTTCTTTGATTTTGTTATTAATTGGTTTTGGCTGCTCCCATGTTAGCAGGACATTACCTGTATTTTAATGTACATGGATGAATTGAGAACAAACTTTTTTCATCTAGACAATTTAAATTTTCACTTTGAAATTCTGTTTTTGTTCTTAATGGGTTTTTAATTACATTAACAAGTTGGAAGGTAAACTCCTTCATATATCTACCCCTTCGTGAAACATTTATTGGACAACTAAACTATCACCTCATCACAAGTGTTCAGTAGATGCTTTTGGATAAATGAATGGACAGATGAATGGATGGGCTGATGAATGGATGGATGGAAGATGTTGACAGCAATTGAAGTAGTCACCTTTGGTTCACACAGGCCAGTGATTTGGTTTTATAAAAAGCCATGAGGGAATGAAAGACTGGGAGAATATGGTAAATGTCCCAGAGGTCTCAATGGAAACAAAGAAAGGGTGCAAGGTGCAGTAGGAATGAGGGAGGCAAAGGACAGGCTATCAGAGACCAACATGGACAGTAGACATTCTGGAGTAGGTGTGGTTCCTGGTAAGGAAAGGTCCAGGGAGCAGCCATGGGGATGGGTATCTGAGGTGGATAGGAGTTCTAGGGGTCCTTAAATCCAAGAAGTTCTGGGAACTAAATCCAGGTTATTGGGCGGAAGATTCACAATGCACACTGCACATTTCGTGCGATTCTAAGTTAGGATTAAAGTGACTTGAATTAATGAGGTTTTACTCTATCTTATCAAAATTTTCCTGGGGAGGTTCTCTTATATAAAAGGGAATGTAGGAGGGGGCCCAGATGGAAGCATAAGAGGGCCCTAAACTCACCTCATCCTATGAATACAACTAGATAACATATCAGTGTAAATAATCCAGAAATGGCCCAAAGATTAGCAGAACACAGTCCACAACTAAAGGTAGAAAAGAGGTCATGTTGAAGAGGGTGGGAAGGGCAAGTACCCAGTGGGGAGCTAAAGGGACCAAGGACATCCATGGGTGGGAAGGAGATGCAAATATGGAAGAGGGAGAGAAACAGACTGCTACACCAAGGAGCCCACACAAGGACCACAAATCCCCAAAACATTGGGCTCTGACAGTGAGAGGAGCCAAATTTTGAGTTCTTATACCCAGCAAGACTTAAAGCCTGGAATTTTTTAAATCAGAGGGCTCAGCTCTGGGAGAGCCCAGAGGGTGATAGGAAGCTGAGTCCCTTTACTTAAACATGACAAACATCCTGTGGAAATACAGCCTAGAAGCTGCAATCTGAAAAACACCTGGGGCAGGAGGGAGAGTTAGTCACACATCTCAGAGCAGGTCCTGGAGGGGCAGGTTTCCTGGAGGGACGCCCCCAGGCACAAAGGAACTGGCAGGAGCCATCTCCCACCCCCACCCCCCCAGCATAAACACATAGCCACCTGTGGGCACCAGCACAGAAGCAACATTCACTGCGTAACTTGCTTACAACAAGCCCTGCCCCCATACTTTGGTGGGTCCACTCCTCCCAGTCACACTTGCCTCAGTACTGGCACTGCAGACCCCACCCCCAGAAGACCATCACAAATCTTTCCAGCACATATCCCAATTTGGGCATATGCAGGGCCTCTGTCCCTGTAGTGGTGGCTGCAGGTTCTGTGGAAGCCTGAGGCACACACTGTTAAAATTGCACTCCCTGCCCACACAACCCTGGTCCCAACAGCGGCCCCACCTTGTTGAAACTGCATGCCTCACCTGAGCACGGACCAGTCCCCGCCTACAACAGGCAAAGAGAGCCTCTGCAGATGAATGGACTGAAGGAAAAAGGCATCCAGGACACACAGCAGGGCAATGCAACACACACAGAGGAGACAACCCTGAAGTGGCAGATTCTTATGAACAGGAGACACCACACTGTAGGACACTGAAGGACCTCTTCTTAATAAGGCCATTACTTTCAAGAGCAAGAGATATTGCTGAATTTCCTAATCCACAGAAAGAGAGAGACAAAATGAGGAAAGAGAGGAATACACCCCAAATGAAAGAACAGGACAAAACCTCAGGAAGAGGTCAAGGCAAAATGGATATAAATGATATGCCTGAAAAAGGATTTAAAGTAATGGTCGTAAAGATACTCACTGGACTTAAGAGTGGAGGACATCAGTGAAACCCTTAACAAAGAGATAGAAAACACAAAAAAGGACCAGAGATGAAGAGCACAATAAATGAGATTAAAAATACACTAGGTGGAATAAATAGGAAGCTAAAGGAAGCAGAGTAACAAATGCGTGACCTGGAGGACAGAGTAATGGAAAGTACTCAAGCTAAGAAGGTGAGAGAAAAAGAAAATTATGCAAAATGAGAATAGACTTAGGAAACTCAGTGACTCCACCAAGCATAAAAATATGATAGGGATTCCAGAGGGGGAAAAGAGAGATAAGGGGGCTGGCTCAGTCAGAAGAGCATGTGACTCTTGATCACAGGATCATGAGTTCAAGTCCCACATTGGGTGTAGAGATTAAAAAATAAAATTAGAAAAAAAGGGGGAGGGACAGAAAACCTATTTGAAGAAATAATAGCTGAAAACTTCCCTATCTGGGGAAGGAAACTAATATGCAGATCCAGAAAGTACAGAGTACCCCACCAAAATCAAGAAAGTAGGTCTACATCAAGACACATAGTAATTAAAATGGCAAAAGTAGCATAAAGAAAAAATTTTAAAGCAGCAAGAGAAGGGGTCCCTGGGTAGCTCAGTCACTTGAGTGACCGACTCGGTTTCACCTCAGATCATGATGTCAGAGTCCTGGGATCGAGCCCCATGCTCCTTGCTCAGCAGGGAGTCTGCTTGTCTTGTCTCCCTCTCCCTCTTCCCCTTTCTCCACTCATGCTCTCTCTCTCTCAAGTAAATACATAAATCTTAAAAAAAAAATCAAGAAAAAAGAAGACAGTTACATGCAAGGGAAACCCTATAAGATTATCAGGGGATTTTTAAGCTGAAAGTTTCCAAGTCAGAAGGGAGTGGCATAGTATATTCAAAGTGTTGAAAGGGAAAAATCTGCAGCCATGAATACTCTATTCTGCAAGGCTATCATTCAGAATGGAAGAAATAGTTTCTAAGACAAAAGCTAAAGGAGTTCATGACAACAAAACCAGGCCTACAAGAAATGTTAAAGGGAATTCTTTGGAAAGGAAGGACCATAAATAAGAGTAAAAAAAAAAAAAAACAGGAAGCACAAAAGGATTTGAGTAAAGGGCTTGAATGTAGCAGCCATCAACCTAATATAGACTGGCATATACAGAAGATGTTATATACAAACCAAATGGTAACCACAAATCAAAAATCAGTAATAGATACACAAAGAATAAAGAGAAAAGTATCCAAGTATACCATTAAAGAAAGTCAGGAAACTATGAACAAGAACAAGAGAAGAAAGGATCAAAGAAGAACTACAAAACAACCACAAAACAAGTAACAAAATGGCAATAAATACACACTGATCAATAATTACTTTGAATGTAATGAATTAAATGCTCCAATCAAAAGACATAGAGTGATGGCATGGATAAAAACAAGATCCATCTCTGTGCTGCCTATAAGAGACTCATTTTACACCTAAAGACACATGCAGACTGAAAGTGAGAGTATGGAGAAACATTTATCAGGCAAATGGAAAACCAGAGTAGCAATACTTATATCTGACAAAATAGACTTTCATACTAAGACTGTAAAAAGAGACAAAGAGGCACTATATAATAATAAAGGGGACAATCCAACAAGAAGATATAACAATTGTAAATATTTATGCATAAAACAGATAATAAACATAAAGGAACTAATTAATACTGATACAATAATAGGGGATTTTAACACCCCACTTACATCAGTGGACAGATCATCCAAACAAAGAATCAACAAGGAAAGAGTGACATTGAATGACACACTGGACAAGATGAGTTTAACAGATATATTCAGAACATTCAATCCAAAAAGAGCAGAATACACATTCTTTTCATGCGCATATGGCACATTCTTCAGAATAGATCACGTAGAAGGCCACAAAACAAGTCTCAACAAATTCAAAAAGATCAAAGTCATATCATGCATCTTTTCTGACCACAATGCTATGAAACTAGAAATTAATCACAAGAAAATATCTGAAAAGACCAGAAATACGTGGAGGTTAAATAACATGGTTCTAAACAAGAATGGGTTGGCCAGGAAATGAAAGGAGAAATTAAAAGATATGTGGAAACAAATGAAAATGAAAAACAACAGTACAAAATCTCTGGGATGCAGCAAAAGCAGTTCGAAGAGCGAGGTTTATAGCAATACAGGCCTACCTCAAGAAGCAAGAAAAATCTCAAAAAAATAACCTAACCTTACACCTAAAGGAGCTAGAAAAAGAAGAACAAAGGAGACCCAACGGAAGGAAGAAAATAATAAAGATCAGAGCAGAAATGATATGAAAACTAAAAAAAGGAGGCGCCTGGGTGGCTCAGTGGGTTAAAGCCTCTGCTTTCGGCTCAGGTCATGATCTCAGGGTCCTGGGATCGAGGCCCTGCTTCCCCTTCTCTCTCTGCCTGCCTCTCTGCCTCCTTGTGATCTCTCTCCCTCTGTGAAATAAATAAATAAAATCTTTAAAAAAAAAAAAAGAACTAAAAAAAACCCAAAAAACAAAAAAACAGTTGAACAGATCACTGAAACCAGGAGACAATTCTTTGAAAAGATCAACACAACTGGTAAACTTCTAGCCAGACTCATAACAGGGAGGGGGTGGGGAGACAGGACTCAAACAAAATCACAAATGCAAGAAGAGAAATAACAACTGACACTACAGCGATACAAAGGATTGTAAGAGAATGTTATGAAAAATTATATACTGACAAATTGGACAACCTAGAAGAAATGAAAACATTCCTAGAAATATGCAACATACCAAAACTGAAGCAGGAAGAAGTAGAAAAATAGAACAGACTGATTACCAGCAGTGAAATTAAATCAATAATCAAAAAACTCCCAGTAAACACAAGTCCAGAACCAGAGAGCTTCATGGGTGAATTCTACCAAATATTTAAAGAAGAATTAATACCTAATCTTTTCAAATTTTTCCAAAAAAATAGAAGAGGAAGAAAACTTCCAAATTTATTCTATGAGGCCAGCATTACCCTGATACAAAAAACAGATAAAGACATCACAAAAAAGGAGAACTACAGACCAGTATTTCTGAAGAACATAGATGCAAAAATCCTCAACAAAGTATTGGCAAACCGAATCCAACCACATATTAAAAGAATCATTCACCACAGTCAAGTGGAATTTATTCCTGGGATGCAAGGAGGGCTCAACAAAGTAAGCTTAGAGGGAATATACCGCAACGTAATAAAGGCCAGACATGAAAAACCCACAACTAACAGTATACTCAGTGGGGAAAAACTGAGGACTTTTCCCCAAAGGTAAGGAACAAGACAAGGATATTCACTCTTACCACTTTTATTCAACATAGTCTTAGCCACAGCAATCAGACAAGAAGAAATAAAAGAGCCAAACTGGTAAAGAAGTAAAACTTCCACTATTGGCAGATGACATGGTACTGTATGTAGAAAACCCTAAAGACTCCACCAGAAACTACCAGAACTAATAAATGAATTCAGTAAAGTCATAAAATGCAAAAACAAGGTACAAAAATCTGTAGCATTTCTATGCACTGTTAATGAAGCAGCAGAAAGAGAAATTAAAACACCTAAGAATAAACTTACCAAGAGAGGTGAAAGGCCTGTACTCTGAAAACTATAAAACACTGATGAAAGAAACTGAGGACAACAGAAAGAAATGGAAAGACATTTCATACTCATGGATTCTAAGAATAATATTGTTAAAATGTCTGTAGTACCCAAAGCCATCTAGAGATTTAATGCAATCCCTATCAAAATACCAACAGCATTTTTTTACAGAATTTGAAAAAATAATCCTAAAATTTTTAGGGAACCAAAAAGGACCCTGAATAGCCAAAAAAATCTTGGGAGGAAAAAAAACCCCTGAAGTTATCACAATTCCAGACTTCAAGTAATACTATAAAGCTGTACTAATCAAAACAGTATGTATGGTACTGGCAAAAAAAAAATAGACACATCAATACAACAGAACAGAAAGACCATCAATAAACCCATAATTATATAGTCAGTTAATCTTCAACAAAGCAGGTAAGAATATCCAGTGGGAAAAAGACAGTCTCATCAACAAATGGTATTGGGAAAACTGGACAGCTACATGCAAAAGAATGAAACTGGACCACGTTTTTTTACACCATATACAAAAATAAACTCAAAATGGATTAAGGACCTAAATGTGAGACCTGAAACCATAAAAATCCTAGAAGAGAATATAGGCAGTAATTTCTCTGACATCAGCCAAAGCAACTTTTTTCTAGATATGTCTCCTGAGGCAAGGGAAACAAAAGCGAAAATAAAGTATTGGGACCACATCAAAATGAAAAGCTTCTGCACAGCAAAAGAAACAACCAACAAAACTCTAAAAGACAACCTTTGGGAGAATGGGAGAAGGTATATGCAAATGACCTATCTGATAAAATATATGGAGAACTTATACAACTTAACACCAAAAAATAAATAATCCAAGTAAAAAATGGGAAGATGACGTGAACTATGTTTCTCCAAAGACGACTTAGAGATGGCCAACAGATACATGAAAAGATGTTTAACATCACTCATCTTCAGGGCAATGCAAATCAAAACCACAATGAGATACCACCTCACACCTGTCAGAATCATTAAGATTAAAAACTCAAGAAACAAGTGATGGCGAGGATGTGGGGGAAAAAACGACCCTTAGTACACTGTTGGTGGGAATGCAAACTGGTGCAGCCACTTTGGAAAACTGCGTGGAGGGTCCTCAAAAAATTAAAAATAGATCTACCCTATGATACAGTAATCACACTGCTGAATATTTACCCAAAGAATATGAAAACACTAATTCAAAAGGATATATGTTCCTCTATATTTATTGCAGTGTTCTTTACAATAGCCATATTATGGAAGCAGCCTAAGTGTCCATTGATAGATGAATGGATAAAGAAGGTGTGGTGTATATACACAATGAAGTATTATTCAGCCACACACACACACACACACAAAATCTTGCCATTTGCAACAACATGGATGGAGCAAAAGAGTATAATGCTCAGCGAAATAAGCCAGAGAGAAATACCATATGATTGCACTCATGTGGAATTTAAGAAACAAAACAAATGAACAAAGGGGGAAAAAAGAGACAAACCAAAAAACAGACTCTTAACTGTAGAGAACAAACTGATGGTTACCAGAGAGGAGGTGGGTGGGGGGATGGGAGAAATAGGTGAAGGGGATTAAGAGTACAATTATCTTGATGAGCACTGAGTAACGGACAGAATTGTTGAACCACTGCATTGTACATCTGAAACTAATATAACACTGCATGTTAACTACACTGGAATTAAAAAAAAATTTAAAGGTAAAAAATAAAAAGTAAAGTACAATAAAAATTTACTCAAAAAAACAATTTAACATGAAAGAGTAATAGGACACTGAACAAAGGTATTTATTTATAATTCTTGCCTTATTTTTACCTCAGAGTAGTGTTGCTTAAAGGTCAAGTGTGTGTGTGTGTGTGTGTGTGTGTGTGTGTGTGTGTGTGTGTGTGTGTGACAGAAACGTGCATCCCATTGCTTTGTTGTCTGACCTTTTCAGCATTTTAGCTCCAGGCCAGTCATGGAGCAACACTGGGAGTCTTGTGAGGATTATATATAGCAAAATGTCACCAGCAAGCAAAGACATTCTGTCCCCTTTCCCAATCCAAATACTTGAAATTCACACCCTGGAAAAAAAATTCACAGTAAATTTTGGCTCGGCAAGAACAGCATTATATTTGTGCACAGGAGGTTTTCTTTTTCAGTTTTATTCGCTGTATAAGGAGAAGGGGGCCGGATGGTGGGTCTGGAGATGCAGCGAGCCCCTCTCCTCACCCCAAATAGCACTTTCTCTGTGACTGTGAATAAGAATTGTGGCCAAGATGACATGTGTGTTTCGCACGTTACAATGTAAAAATCACCCAGCTTTTCATGCTCACAAAAGCCCACGGCAGTTGGCCAGGGAGACATGACTGTGCCCAATGACAGATGGAAAACTGAGGCAGAATTGAGGAGTTAAGTGACAGGTGTCAGACCACTCTGAGCCAGGTCAGGCACACCAACCTGCGGACCCATGCCCAGCACTGTTAGTACCTTGACCATGGAAGTCACAGTCTCTGCATTTCTGCCCCTGTCACATGACCCCACCTCCAAGTCCTCCCACCAACAGCTTCAACTCACTAAGGTTGACCTTAGTGACCCACTAAGTGACTCACTAGGGCTGACCATGAGAGGAGCAAATATTTACCTGCCACTGGATTTCTATCATGCGGTGTAAGGCAGGCACAAAATTATGAGGTTAAAAAAGAAGCTTCTGGGCTAATTCAGTACTACTCACCCCTCGTAGCCACCAGCCTCATCAGAAAGATGCCCCCAATAGCACAGGGAGCCCATCAGCTGTGTGCTCCACCCCCACATCTTCTAGCGGGGGCATAAATCTTTCTTTCCACAGCTGGTCCCACACTGGTCCTAAGCCTCTGGTTCACAGCAGATGGGGAGTGGCAGACCCCTTCTCCCTATCTCATGCCTGAGCCCTCCTGGCTGATCAATCAGGGCACTTTTTCTCAATGAACGTGAACTCAGATACTGTTAGACACAAGCGGACCGAAGTATGTGTGTCTATGTATTAGGTAATTTTTAATAATTTGTGTCCTGCTTGTTTCCAGTAAAAGGCAGAGTAGAACAAGACTCTCACAAGGAGTATCAAAAGCAAGAAAGGAGTAAGGGGGAGGTTGCCCGCAGCACAGGAGCAGAAAACTGAGTGCTCAGCGGTCTCACAGCATCAACAGGAAAAATGGGTGACAAATACAGCCGCTTTATAGGAAACACAAACTTTCCCTGACCCTGAAATCTAAGTCAACTGTAGCATAGATTTTGAATAAGGCATATCAAGCAGCTTAGTGGGCATGGTCTTCACCCACCAAGGCAGGATTTTTAAGAGCTTCTGGATGGTCAAAATCCAATCTGGGGGTGGTCATCATTTCACAATGTATACATATATCATAGTATCCCACTGTACAGCTTAAATAGATGATTATTATTTGTAATTCTACCACAATAAAGGCAGAGGGGGAAAAAGGTACTTTCCTGAGCCCTGCCCTAAACTCCCTGAGTGAGAATCTCTGGCAGATGAGCCTGGGGCTCTGTATTTCGAACAAGCTCACGAACTGACTCTTGTGTCCCTGCAAGTTGGCAAACAGCCTTCTTAGGGGGTGGGTAGATGACAGTGGCTTCATGTAGTGGCCTTTGCCGGCCTTCCTTGCACCTGAGCCCAAGCCCAGAAGAGTATCTAGTGGAGGAGCTCCAGGTCTCAAACCCTCCCACGGAGACACCTGCAGGCTCCAGAGGCTCTCTGGGCCCCAGTGGTTGGAAAGTCGGGGTCCCTGCATGCACTTTGGTGGGGGTGAGCTTGCTACTGGGATTTCACATGGCCACAGGGCAAGCCCTATCTCAGTCTTTCCATCACCCCCCAAGGTCTGCCATCCATAAGCCATGGTAGCCCCCAGCCTACATTAGAGTCAGGGCTTTTGGGCTCAGCAGACCATCAGGCCCGGTGTTCCTACTCTCTCCCGTCCCCATCCTCATCCATAATGGGGCAGGCAGAGCCCAGGAGTCCAGGAGCCAGCCTGATGGCAAAGAACCCCAGCGCAGGGGCTATGCCGCCCCCATTACCTTCTGTCCTGTGCCTTCCCACCCCACACGGCAGGCTGGGATCTGCCAGGGACTGGCCATGGGGAGGCAATCACGAGTTCTTCCCTTTCCCTGCCCACAGGTTTGGAATAAATTGCCTCATCCAGTTTGAGGACTTTGCCAATGCCAATGCCTTCCGCCTGCTCAACAAATACCGCAACAAGTACTGCATGTTCAACGATGACATCCAAGGTAAGGTTCACCCCGCCTGACAAAGCCAGTGAGGATGAAGGCCTTCCCAGAGGCTGCTCTGGGTGCCAGAATGGGGAGGCCCCCCAGCTAGCCTGCTGCCAGGCACTGGGGCAGAAAGAGCCTTCATGTTGGGGTCAACTCCCACTTGGCTAACTCTTAGCTCTCTGACTTTGGAAAAATCCCTTAATTTTGCTAAGCCTCAGTTTCCTCACCTACCAAGTGGACATGATTACTAGTTCAGAGGAAAGTCAGAATTGTGTGATTTCATATCTGAGAGAAATACTCACCAAGGCTGCCATTTTCTACCTAGTTGAACTTGGGCTAATCACATCTCTGAGCTGTAGTTGTATTGTCTAGTCGTTGGGAATGATAATAACTGCCTTGAAAGATTATTATGAAAATTTTAAGAGCTAATGTATAGAAAGTACTAGTACATAGGACTTATCAGACCAGAGTATCAACAACCATAAAAACTGCCTTTCCAGCTACAGTAACTCACTCTTGGATTTCCCAAACACTAAGTGTAGCCTTGTTGGGGAATCAGGATAGTCCCTTCTCCTAGCTTGGCTGGAATGTGTGCTACTCAGAATGATAACTGTGAAAGACATTGACACCAGGGCCTCAGGGCACTCCAAAAGCCAATGGGAAGCATCTTCTAGTTCAGGGTCAACTGGGTTATCTGTTCTATGGCCCAAAATATCTGAAGGCACTTGCTTCTTGCTGTGAAGATTCCAGTATGTGAAACTGGAGGCTGGGGGTTGGGGGGGTCCCGGGTCCCTCACACATCATCTCTCCTGATCCAGCCCCTCTCAGTAAGAGCTTTGGGAAATATTCCCAGTATTTTATAATCTCAGGAGAAACCTGAGGACATACAGATTATTTTTTAACAAATGAAGTTTGGCAAGCAAAATCTTTCAAAAGCAAAGATGCATGTCAGAACAAGAACAAGTTGGTGGGGGACAGGTGTTGGTCCTTGGGAGTAAAAGATTGGCCAACCCTTCCTCTTTGCAGATGAGACCCAAAAAGGTCACAGCTTTTCATCAGATCAGTTAGGGTTACACCTAGGAGAATTCAAACCCACATAATAATTGCCAAGGTTTAGAGCTGAGTATTTATTGTACATCAGGCACTGTTCTAAGCACTTTACACTTTTAATCCTATGAGATTTTATCATCTCTGTTTTAGGAATGAAGAAACTGAGGCACAGAGCGAATAAGTAGCTTACATAGAAAGTAAGTGTAGTGTTGAAATTTGGACTCTAAAATCTAAGTTCATAATCACTCACCATACGGTTCCGAGACCTCACACTATTATAAAACCAAAGGTCCCTTCCTTTCCTGCGGCCCACATTGAGGGCTAAAGAAATGTGATAAATGGGTTGTTGTTGTTGTTTTTTGTACTGGTCTTAAATTTTCAAGAGGCAGGATAGTTAAGCATATTATTAGACAATTAAGATCAACATCTATGACTTCAGCACTTGGAAGAGTGGGTAGCCAGAGAGGGGAGACCCAGTTAGGGAAGCTGACCCACGGCAACCTGCCCGCCCAGGGGGCGCTGTTCCCGCAGATGTATGGGCCTGGGCCAGGCACTGGCTGCCAGCCCGGCCTCAGCCAGAGACACGGGGTGCTCTGCATGGGTAGGGCAGCGCATTCACTCCCTGCCCACCTGCTGGTCACCTCCCTGTGAGCCCAGGGGGCAGGGGTCGGACAGCGGCCCTCGAGGAAACACCTGCTGGCCGGCCTCTGACTGACTCCCCGTCGTGGCCCTCACGCGTGAGTCAGTGGCAGGACAGCCGTCCCCCTGGGCCCCCGGGGCTGCCAAGGCCAAAGGGGGAAGTGGAAAACAAGTCCACACGGGCACATACCTGGTGCACTCCAGATGTGCTCGCACGGGCAGTCACGTGTGCACATCCTCACACACATGGGCACAGGGCCACCTCCGGGCCCTGCCACCACTCTGCCTCCACTGCCCCCCACTGCTGCCAGAGAGACCCAGGAGGATGAAACTAGGCCTGTCAACTCCCTCGTCATGAGCAAGTTCACATCCCCCACCCCCCGCCCCAGAAGCATGAGGCTTCAGGGATCTGCTGATCGGTGCCCACCTTGGGCCCCCACTAACCTCTCTGCCCTCTGACCCACCCTTACTGTTACTCCTTCCATTCTCTCTGCACATGAAATTTCTGCTCCTCCGTCCTTCCCCATCATCTTTTCCTGAGCAACTCCTACTTAGCCTTCTCCACACAGCCACAGGCTCTCCTGTCCCAGGGAAGGCCTCACGTTGGCCTTTGCTCCCCATTCTGATTTGGGTACCCACCAGGAGCTCCAACGGTGCCCCCTGTTAGTGTCTTACCACACTGTACCCCAAATGTCCACACTGAATCGTCTGTCTCCCTAGGAGACGATAAGCTTCCAGAGGCAGAGGCCATGTCACCCGGTCTCATTCCCCAGTTCCCAGCACAGTGTCTGGCACATTATAGCTGCTTTGTAAGGAACTGGAGAGTGAATGAACGAATGATGTCCACGCACGCACACTGACCTTCTCAGAAGCACACCCCACAGTTCCCAAGGGCATGTCAAGCTCGGACACCTGCCCCTGCAGCCGCCCTCTTGTCCGGGTCGCCGCGCACGCTCAGACAGACACATCTTCACTTGTGCACCCTCATGCATGCACACACGCAGCATTTTTAATTAAATCAATTCACTGGCTTTGCTTCCTGTTGACAGCCAGGTCCAGCAGAGTCTCTCTTGCTCCCAGGCAAAGCCAGACGGAAAAGTTTTCGGGGCCCCAGAGCAGACGGCAGAGGAATTTCCCATTCTTTTCTCAGATATTAAAGACTAAAGTCATGAATCTAAAATGTGTAGCAAAAGCTAACAAATAGTTCCAGAACGTTAGGACCCCTATAATATCAGGTCTTTGATCAGGACAGCCTGGCCGTTAGGTACGACCGTATCAGTGACAACAGTGAACAGCTGGGCATGGAGGCGCCCCCCCCCCCCCCGCCACTGCCCCAAAACCTTTCTTGAAGACAAGACTCGTCCCACCTGCAGGTAGGGCTGTCACCTGCATCAGGCAGAGTCTCAGCTACAGAGAGCCGCCTGGCCCCTGTTCCTGCCTCACCCAGAGACACCCTCACCCAGGGGTGAGGGAGTAGAAAAGTGCAACTGTTGTGGCCCAGTGCGGGACAGCGCGGAGGGGACATTTTAACTCCAGAGCTCCCCACAGGGTTGGCTGAGGCTTTGACAACTACATACAGCCGGGCTTCTCTTCTGCCCCATCCTGTTCCCACACCCCCTTCCAGAGGTGCTGATCCCAAGGGCATTTCTTGGTAACATCCTGAACACTCCACATGGCTCGGAATCTGCTTCCCAGGGAGCCCAAGCTGTGCAAGGTGATAACATTTTGCACACACACAGGACTTTAGATGT
Source organism: Ailurus styani (assembly GCA_002007465.1). Classification (NCBI taxonomy): domain Eukaryota; kingdom Metazoa; phylum Chordata; class Mammalia; order Carnivora; family Ailuridae; genus Ailurus; species Ailurus styani. Next base: position 900,298 of record LNAC01000415.1, on the reverse strand, counting down.
GAAAGTGTTTTCCATCCATGCTATCTCACAACTTCCTCAGAGTAGCCCCTCTCCCTTCAGGGAGGACAGACATTGCTGTCCCAGGTCACTGGTAAAGAAACTGAAGTTCAAGGATTACCTTTTGCTCCGGTCACATAGCCAGAGAGGTGCAAGGTTGGACTAGAACCTAGTTACTTCTGACTCCCAGTTCTCCATCTGTTTCCATGACCCCAGGCTGTGCTTGAGGTGGGGCGGCGAGTCTTCTTGCTAAGGATTAAACTCCAGATCCCACAGAAGTGGGGCTGTCACTGGCCCCCAGCAGCCTGCCACTCCCATCTTCCCCATCCCTTCCTCCAACTCCCCCAGTTTATGGACCAAAGATGAGACCCGGAGAGGGGAAGGGGCTTGTCCCCATCACCAGCTGGTTACTAACGGGTCCGGGACCAGAGGCCTATGATGTGTGTTCTCAGTGCTAAGTGGGCAATTAGGAGATGGGTGAGAATTCCAGGACTCGTGGGACAACATGGACAAGTAAGCTCATGCTAGAATCGGCCCGTTACCTCCAAATACAAAGGAAAGAGAAATGAGACATAAAGCCATACAGCCATGCTCAAAAACAGAAAAGGAACATCCACATGTAGAATTGAAGAGAGTTGGGGGTGGGGAGGGAAGGAGGAAAAGAGGGAGGCATGACAATGGCAAAAGACACCAGAAACAAGTCACATGTGGTTGCTGGGGCCAGGCCCAGCCCACCCTGGCAGGACTCGTCGTCAGAATCTGCCCGGAACCCCACACAGGGTAGGGACTGGAACCAGGCCGCCCACGTAAAAATGAGACTGGGCCATGCTGCCTGCGCTGAATACCAGCCCAGCCTCTGGTCCTTGGTGGAACAAGGAATATCTGACTGAAGGCTTCCGGACCCCACCAGACTGCACTCCGGGAGGGCAGGGCATGCGGGAGCTGAGCAGGAACTCCAGCACCTGATCCGAACAGTCTCCCAGCCAGTCCTGCTGACCCACACACCTGGGAGTCCCCAACCCCACAGGGCCGTCCGCTGGTGGGGCCTCTGGAGCCCCAGGGCTGGAAGGGTCAGGTGCTCCCTGGGGCTGCCAGTGGTCTCCTCTGCCCCCAACCCAGCTGACACAGAAAGCCTCCGCTGCCTCAGGCTGCTTCTGTGAGCCAGGCCGCTCACAGACTGACTTACGGCTGGCAGTCTCTGCAGGCATTTTGGAAAAGGCAGGGGTTCAGGTGACTTATTGTTTCACCCAGGACCAGAGAAGCATCTGGCTCTTAGGGGAGGAGAAAGAGACCCGGAAGGGGACCAGCAACAGCAATGGTCATGCTGGAGGTCAGGTCAGCTGCGTCCTTCCCCAGGAGCCAGATGCAGGATGCTGCTGGCCCAGTGACCTTGGCCCTCCGGTCCCCATTGCAAGCTGCGCACACCGTGTGGCCAGGGCCAGGAAAGTCGAGCTGGCTTGTCCATTCCCCAGCATCCGCCTACCCTGCCAGCTTGGCCTGGACCGGCCCTGCTCCCGGGTCCGACCACATCCCTGGGGCCAGAGGGCTGTCAGGCTGCTGCGTGGTAGGTCAGACCACTGTCACCCTCTCAGGCTTTCAAGTTCTCATTTGTGAGTCAGGCTGCTTAATACTCAGACCCTGGCTTGAGACAAACCGAAGTCTGAATCCCCATTTTTCTGCTTTGTGCTTTGACTAAGCATCTTAAATCCTCACAGCCTTCTTTATCTGCAAAATGGACATAGTAGTATGCAGAGCCAGGAATGAGAATCAGCCGGCATCCACAGAATCACCAGGGTGCTTTTCAAAAGCCAACATCTCTTTTGGTTGGCTGAAGCCTACACGGATTCACCGGGAGAGGTTTCCATCGTGACCACTGTTTGTGGCCCCAGGGTGTTCAAAGGGCCCCAGGGATGTGTAGGCAGGGATAGGCGTGTGACAGTGCTCAGTTCGAGAATGAATCCCTATGGTGCATAGTAGGCTCGTGACACAGAGGTGGGAGCGGGGGGAAGAAGGGTTGATGGCCAAACACAGAGAGGCTCTGCTGGTGGGGAGGAGAGATCAGCGTGAGCACAGGAGTGGGCAGACATGAGCAGGGAGGCAGACCCTTTATCCACTTGCCACATACACCCCATTCTTCCAGCCCACTGACTTTCTCTCCCTGTTGTATGAATTTTCTGCCAAGTGTGTGATCTTGAACGGGCTGGACCCTCTGCCTAGAATTCTCTTCTGCTCTTGGCTAACTTCTGCTTCTCCTTACAGGCTCAAGCCTCACCCCCTCCAGGGTACCACGCCCAGGACCAGGCTTGCCCACAGGGGTCTAGTTGACCGAACCCTTCCCCAGAGCCCAGGGCTCACCCACTTTGCAGAATGCCTCCAAGTTCCCCAGAGCTCAGACGTCATGATACCAAAGGGGCAGTGAGGAGGAATGGCCAAGCTCTGAAGACTGTCCCACTGGTTTTTCCTGTTTACAAGACACCTGGAGCTATTTCCGGCTCATAGGAGTCAGCTGCCCCTTCCCCTATGTCATCACCACACACCGAGAGCAGTAGTTCCTAGCCTTTCCCATCTCTCTCCCTTGCAGTGAAGCCTCCCCTGGCCTTCTCAACCATCTCTCTCCACAGCCTTTTTTTTTTTTTTCTCCATGAAGTCCTGTGTTCTGTGCCTATTCTTCACTGACAGGGCTGTCTCCAGCCCTGAGGTTCCCATGGGTCGCTTGCATCTGATCCGGGCTCCTCTGGGACCTCCCATTACCCTGCTGCATCAGCTAAAACTCCAAAGCAGCCAAGAAGATGGTAATTACTCCCTCTGGTTCCTCCCAAATTGTGTCAGAATAGGTCTACCCCATCGTCTGCACAGGCCAGGAACTGCCTTCCAGAAAATTCTCCTCATGACACAGAAATAGGGCCGCAGTGGTCTAGAAGGTCTTTGGTATCCAATTAAGGGAACTTGAATTTTCTGAACATACGTGGTGTTAACTACAAACAGATGATTTTATTCATCCTTCTGTACCTAAGGCCTAGCACAATGGAGGCCCAGAACAGGCCCCCAGGACATGAATGAATGAATGATATGAAATGAATAAATGCATGCCAGTAGCCAGCTGCTGTGGGAAGGCGGAAGCAGGCCTGGCCTTGCAAGGGAAAACGCCCAGCCCCCACATGGTCCCCTGACCTCCTAAGCCACTGTAAGCAGACCCTCCCCATGCCTAACTCCCTGTCTGGGACAGCAGCCTTGCCTCATCTGAGAAACGGCTTGTTCTTCCCCTTTTTTCCACAATCTGTTGTTCAGCATGAAAGTTCCTGTAACTTGGTCAAATGTGACTGTTAAACTACCTTTTCAGCTTGTCCTTTTGTGCTGTTTCCTGAACATAGCACCTCTAATACTCCATTTGCAGGAAATGTAATTATGAAAAGCTCCCTCTGAAATGGAAAACTTGTTTTTCTTTCATTGTGAATGGGAAACAACCAGTCACACTTTGGGTGGCCCATGGCATTTATGGGCACAAGCCAGGTTCAACAACATCCCTGGACCTCTGGGCTTCTCCAGGTGGTTACCTCCAGAAAGCTAAACAGCTTCCTTCCTCTCCACTTTTAAGTCCCTAACACATTACCCAAGAGCTGCCCAAAATGAAAGTTAATGATGGAGATAACTTGATTTGCCAAACTTTAAAAGATGGGGCTCAAGAACTGCTGTTTTTCTTCTTGAGCTCTGGTCTGTAATTAGGGTAACTTGCCACTTCACAGGATGGCCCCAGAGGAAGATCCCAGAAAGGAGAGCAGGCGTGTGGGGCTCCAGGAGCAAAGTGCAGAGAGAGTTTCTCAAAGGGAAAATGAGCAGCAGTGTCCAGTGCAGCTGAGAGGTCAAGGGAAGAAGCAGCTGAGGACTAAGTGCTGAATTTGGCAAAGTGGGACAAGTGACCTTGTTGAGAGGTGGGGACAGTTGCTTGATTGCACTGGGTTTCAGGGAAACTGAGAAAAAAAGAAATAGAGGCAACAAATATATTCGGTTCTTTACAAATAAGAAATAGGGTGGGACGATGCGGAGTCAACAGAAAGCCTTTTAAAGATGGGAGCTTCACGACATGTTTGCATGCTGATGGCAGGGATCCAGCAGAGGAGAAATCGAGGATGCAAAAAAACGAGAGAAAATTACAAGACAAGTTCCTTGCATAGACAAAACGGACAGGATCTGGCACACTCCTGGAGGTGGCTTTAGCTCGGAGCAGGGAAACAGTGGTAACAGGAGGAAAAGCCAAGTGTATAGACATGGAGCCAGAGGGTCTCTAGACTTAGCGGCAGGAGGATTCAGAAGTTCTCTCCTGCTTGTTTTCTTTGAACCTCCCTTTCCACTTGTGAGGAGAAAAAAATGGAGGCTCATAATACCTGCCTAGTAGAGTTGTTGTAAAGATTAAATAAGCAAATGCAGCTAAGCACACACGTAGCCCAGAGTCAAGGTCACGGTGAGAGTAATCAATAAATGGCAGTTACCCTTGTATCCTTTCATGGAAATGTTCCATTCTTTCCTATCAGAGTTCCCATTGTTTTGTCCTCACCCCTTCCAGAGTCACCGACATCTACTGCCTAAGTTCTTTTCCTTCTACGTCCACTACCCCGACCCCCTAGTTCCCCCCCAAGGAAAGCCCATCATGACCCTCCTGCTGCCTTCCAGTCCAGAGTCAGGAGAGGCTGGCAGAGCTTCAGAGACCATGAAGGGGTGGAAGTAGCACCCGCGCCCCCGCCCCCTCCCTGCTTTGCTTCCAACTGGGTGACTGGCAGGGGCCTGTTTCCTCCTCTGTGCAGTTGTTGTAGGTCATGCTTTCCAGTCCCGGTACAGCACTGAATTTCTGCAGGCAAGCCCAGTTCAGTTGTTCAACTTGTAGGTTCTAACACAATAGATACTTCGTGTCTAAGAAGGAAAGGACCCATCAAGCATGTGCTGCTTTGGGAGTCTCTCTGATGGAATATCTTTGGCGCCATCTGGTGGCCGTGTCTTGCACCTCTCCTTTCAGGAGGCAGAAGGTGGTCTCAAATACAGATGAGCAGGAAACCGCTCCCCCCCCCCACCTCCAATGGAAGGAAACTAATATTTCACCTAGAGAAGCCATCTAGTTCGGTGCATCTTAGGCTTCAATGGGCCTATAAATCATCTGCAGATCTTCGGAAATACAGACTCTGACTCAAGAACTAAAATGAAAGTGGTTCTTGAGAGCCCGAGAATAGGACGGTGGAGGTGTTTGCGGAAAGGCAGAAATGGAGAGTAGCTGACATAATAAGTGGACTATGAGAAAATCATAGACAAGCGTACTTAGGAATTTGGAGGAGGGTCATACCATGCAATTCTCACTACCTGTGTAAGCGACTGAAATAAGGACTTAAATTGCTTTCTGATGCTTTCTTGGCCGTCAGCTTGGTGTTCCTTTTGAATACAGGGCTGGGCCTGGCCATGAGATAGCCTCGCTTTATTTGGGCTAGATAAAAAGTAGATCTGGGAAAAAACGGGAGGCTAAGGGCCTGGCCAGAGAAAACAGAACATCTGGCGAGGAGATCCTGTGTGCTGAGTCTGAAAGAATAAATCATGAACTGCAGAAGGTCCTACAGATGGTAAACATCATGGGCAAAGCACAGAAGTGTAAAAAGACATGACCTGTTAGGGAACGATCAGTAACATGCCTGGTACACAGAGTATGTGGGGAGGCAGGAAGCGAAGATAGGCTGATGCTGACAAGATACTTTTCTATACGTGAACTAACAAAAAGCATGTCATGAACAACTTCTTTATAGTTGTCATCACACTTGTAATCAGTTAATACTGATTATACTTCCTTTACAAAGTTATACTTTCAATTTGTACTTCCTTTACAAAGCAGGAATGAACCTATTTTGTTACCAAGGGTATCCTTGGTACCTCAGAGTCTGGTACATAATTTTGCTTAATAAATAAATTAAAGCAATGAATTCCACACAATGCCCTCTGGCTACTGATTATGTATTATGTATGGTGCCCAAGCGTTGGAGAACAGGGAGTTCGCTGAAGGCAGGAACCATGTGTGATTCACTTTCCCTAGTGCCTGCCGTGGTGCCTGTCACCTGGTAGGCCCTCAGCACATGCACAGTGAGCTCCGTGGGGACCCTCAGAAGGGTGTTAGGAAAGCCCCCAGCAATCCTCAGCCAAGGCTGTGGGACCCAGTGACACTTTAGCAGTTCCTCCAGGCCATTCTTGTGTGAAGGCTGGAGAGCCTGCACCCTCCCTCCTGTGTTCCTACCTCAGGTCCTGCCTTCTGATATCCACAATGATGAACATGCACTTATTAGGCTCCAGCTGTCTGCTGTGTTCCCTGTTTTAGCCCAACACATGCTCTCTAAGCCAGGTACAAATCCAGCCCATATTCCGGGAGAAGGTGCTTCCCCAGAGCTACAGAATACAAATGCCTCAGATAATTGGTAAGAGAAAACAGAAAATTCACTCATATTCCCACCCTGCAACCTTTAATATTTTGTTGTTCCTTCCAGATTCCATGTGTGTGTTTAATTACAAATAGAATCATGATATGTAAATCTTTGAAGGTTCTCTTCCTTCCAACTGACTCAGTGAAGCATAGTCTAATGGTTAAAAGCACAAGGCCTAGAACCTGATTCCCTGGGATTCCCTGATTCCCTTCAAATCTTCACTCTGTTATATGGTCTTGGACAACTCAGCAAACTACTCTGTACTTCATTTTCCCAGGCTGTAAAATGAGGATGATAATAGTTAGGATTAAATAAATAAACATCTTTACAGTTAGATATGTAAAGCACTTAGAACAATATCTGACATTAGTTACAAACTTAATAGCATTTTTCTGTTGCCACATCATCATAATGATCATTTTTAATGGTGCAGTATATTCTGAGTGTCCACACTAGCTAATTTACTGAACTGTTACTCCTTTGTTTGATGTTTAAGTTATTTCCAGTCATTCCGTATTATAAATAACATGGTCATAAATATCCTAGGACATGCGTTGTGGATTTTTCCATACATAGCTTCCCAGAAGTAGAAGTATGAGGTTAAAGGGCACAAACATTTTATGCCTTTGGTCTATATTGGGAAATAGTTTTCCAAAAAAGGTCGTAGCATTTTAAAAATACAATTTATGCTGGAACTTTTTACTTTTCACTACTCCCTCACCAGCCTTGGATGACATCAAGTTCTTTGATTTGTGCAACTTTAACAGCCCATAAGTAAATAGCCCCACTATAACTTCCTTCTCTTTGACTATCATGGAGGCTAACAGTGCCCATGTGATTACTTTATTGTGATCTCTCTATCTGTAAGGATCTACACCAGTTGCCTTAATAGAGAAGACTTAGTACAAAATATTGATTATGTATTTTAAAAATGAAAAGCCTTAAGGGCCTGTCCCAAGCCCTGAGGCTAGTGAACAAAGAGAAGGCCAGGTGGCAGCCAGCTAGTGTTGGTGTCTCCGAGATGGTGCACGAGACTAGTTCTGCAAGTGACAGACAAACTGCAAACTGAATTCAACTGCTGCTTCTGGAATACTCTGTTGCTGTAGAAGTGGAAAACCAAGACTGTGGGGTTTCCAGATTTAGCAAGATGAAAATGCAGCATGCCTACTTAAATTTGAATTTCAGATAAATAGTGAATAACTTTTTAGAACATTTATACTAATATTGCATGGGACATACACTAAAAAAGTTATTTATTGTTTATCATAAATGCAAAGTTAAGTGTCCTACATTTTATCCATCAATCTCACAAGGGAGGGATGATGCCGGAGAAAGCATCCGTCCCCCTTGCCTAGCCCTTCCGTCACCCTCTGATGCCCATTATTGGCAGAGCCTAGCGTAGAGCCAGTTGGCAAAGCTGGGAAGTGGTTTGCAGACAAAGCCAAGTGAGGGTTGGGTTTGAAACTGAGAAACAATTACCCAATCATTGGCACAGTCTATCCTTTTAACCGTTCAGCCTCCATACACATGGCTCTATACACTGGTACTTCCAGACAACAACAAAAACACCTCTAACAAAATACCTAATAAAATATATCTTTCCAACAAATGAAGCCATTCTCACCTTCTCCCGAAAATGGGGAGGGGCAAAGTCTCTCCAGTCATTTTCTTCATCTCCGGGAAATAGTCGCACAACCCCTCTCCGGGCAGGATTAACTACTCTTTAAACTCAGTCACAGTCACATTTGAAAATTCTGTCACCTAAAGACTAAACTGTAGAATTAACCTCCAATAATACTTACATAAAAAAATAAGAGGAAGGAGAAGGGAGAATAAATTAGCTAATATATACCATTACATAAATCACATAATCATCAAGGAAGAAACTGTGCACAGCCGCTATATTGCTTGTTTCTGTAATCACTCATGAGGCCATAGAGTGTTACCTCAATTGAGCCTTAAGTAAGTCTTCAGAAGCCGATTCCACTGACATATACAGGGGAAGAAAATCTATATCCAGAACATTTGTTTATTCCAGGAAGGATAAATCTCTTTTCTGTCTATAATGGAAAGAGTCCAGTATAATCCTGCTGCCAGGTAGGTGGTCCCCGGGGGATGGTGCCATACCAGGAGCTCTGTGTTAGTCTCTGCCATTGACAATTAGTCATCCAGCAGGAGCAACAGTCGGTCAGCCTTGGCGAGAGGAAGTCCATGCATAGCTGCCGTCCTTGCCACCATGGCTACTTTGTACGTAAACTCATTGAGTAATCCCTAGGTGGCTGGAGAAGGACGCTAAGATACACAGGACGTGCCATTTTGTCCACCTGATTGAGGGAACCTATTTCATTGCCCTCTGGTGAATTTTCCTATGTGGCACAAATATGTTTGTAATCTATACTGATCCCAAGAGGTCCATCCGCACACGCCTTCCCCAGACTTCCTCATCACCAATCTTACTATTTATTCTATTCTTTCTAAGTCCCTGACCATCAGCCAAACCATTAGCAACTGCCCATGTATCACTGTAGACCTAACCATCTCTTGGACCAAAATGCACAACCAAATTTACAACTTCAAGTCCTATCCATTAGGAATATTTTTCTCGCTATCACTCTTTAGGGTTACCTTTTACTGGGTCTGTGTAGTTGCAACCTCATTCTCATTGATGCCAGTGTATCATTAAGAATAATTGGTAAACCAAGCCCAAGCTTCTTTCTCCTTGGTCATAAGGAATCCCTTGTGAGGCCCTAGGTGTGCATCGAAGGAGAAGAAATCATGCAGCAGCAGCAGGCGTCAAATGAGTCTGAGCCTCCTGCTCATGCGACTTACTAGTACCTTCCAGATGGGCTCAAGCTGCTGATGACGGTATGCTGCCGGGCACACCAACCTCATGCCTGGGTGGATAGGACAGACAGCTCAGATCACATGGTCACTTCATGTCTCATGACTAGTTTGTGGTCTCATTTTTCATTTGCTTTTTATCTATATCCCTTAAACATATTTTTCTGTGAGGCTCACACTTCTTTTCAGCTTCTACTATATTTGTCCATGTCGTTTCATTTATGAATGCCAGAGACAGCAGCACCTGACTATCTGATCCTCCCTCCAGGGGTCCAGTCACAATCCCGGAGCTGTTTCTCAAAAGAACAGTCACCTACAAACAGGGTGTACACTTGCTCCAAAACCTGTATGCCTCCAGCCTTGACCTCTGTAAGGGCTAAGGAGACTTGCTTGTTTCTCCACACATTCCAGGTGTGGGGAACTCTGCCAAGGGTCTTCTCTTAGGGGTGGGGAGCCAGTGGCCAGAGACTGATCTCAGAGCACTCTGTTGTAGGCACGGCCTCTGTCGCTGTGGCAGGGATCCTGGCTGCTCTGCGAATCACCAAGAACAAGCTCTCCAATCACGTGTTTGTTTTTCAAGGTGCAGGTGAGGTAGGTGCCATCAGGAGAACAAGGATGGGTGGAGAAGCATGAGGGGAGGGAGGCGTTCAGGGGTTCAGAGGAGAGGAAGCAGCGAAGGTAGACTGTGATAATGGCAGCTCTCTGGGCACCAACATTTGGGTGTCCCAAGGACTCTTGGGCCTCCTAGAAGAAGGGGAAAAGGTGCAGAGAAGAGAGAATCTTGGTAGAGCTTCTGATAAATACTGAGCAGCTGTTTGCCTTGTGTCTGAACATTTGCTATATGGTCCCTCCCAGGCAGCCATGGGCATCGCCCACCTCCTTGTCATGGCCTTAGAGAAAGAAGGCGTGCCCAAGGCAGAGGCCACAAAGAAGATCTGGATGGTGGACTCCAAAGGGCTCATTGTCAAGGTACAGTCAGTCTGGAAACCTAGAGGTTTCCTGACACCTACAGCTACTGGAACTGGACTGTAAGAGGTCTCCAAGGGAGAAACTTCTCAGACAAAATACAGTGCAATAGGGGAGTAATGTTCTAACCTCCAAAGCAGAAGACACATGCCAAAGTAGCCTTAACTGCTCTGTCCAAAAGCTTTAATATGTGGGCAACTGTGTGTATGTATGCCCCTCCAGCTTTACCCCACACCCCTTCCTGCCTTGTACTAACTTCCAGCCATAGTACACCATAGTTTCCCAAAAGTGACATGCTCTCTCTTGAACACATCCTTGCATATTTTGTTCCTCTGCCTGAAATGCCCTTCTCTTTTGCCACACACCCACTCGGAACCCTCAACCCCATCTGTTTCCTCCTTGTCTTCTGTTACCTCCTCCAAGATGCTTTCTCTGAGCATCTAGGTCTCAGTCCATTTCCTACATTTATGCTCACCCCCCTCCATACATTGTACTCTCCCCACTAGGCTTTATAGTCTTCTTATCAATGCCTGGCATGTAATGAGTGTGTAATGATGTTTGAGGTATGAGTGCAAGAATGAATGAGAAACAGTCCAGCTGCAGACTAGACTATGGTGAGGGGTACATTTAGATGGCCTCCAACCTTAGGACTTCACTGAGAGCTCCAAGTTTCAGTGCCCCAAATTCCACTGACAGAGGATGTCAGTGAGAGACTTTTTTAAAAGATGACAGAGACAGGAATGGGGGAAGTCCATGGGGCTCTCAACCAAGAACAGAAGAGACCCTCAGCAGAAAGTGACCTTCTGTTGTCTCATGTGAAGCCAGATCACCACTAGAAGGAATTCCGCCTCCCACCCCAGGTCAGTCCAGAGCACAATGCAGCACAGGTCAATGCTGCCAGAGGCCGCCACACTTCCCTCTTGCCACCTTTCAACATTATTTTGCCTGTGCCATTAAGCTGACCCTTACCCAAGTCTCTCTCAAAGCTGATGTCTTCACTCTGATTCTCCTGAGGACAGCTGACCCAAAGGAGTCATCAGAACACCTGTACCATTTACCAGCCTGTCAACCCCTGACTCCTATTTGAAGAAATGGAAGGTTCCTGAGCTTGTTGGGAACAGCCAGCCATGGCAAGCCTGTCCCGGGGCTTGGCTTATTATTATTCACAGGGAGGTCAATGGCTCTTGTAAAATACACTCTAATTTGAGCTTTCTGACCCTGAAGGCTCAGTCCCCCATCCCTCAACTGGCCTTGAGTGCTGGCTGCCTTGGGGCCAACGGTCTTGGTCAGACTCAGGCATTTCGTGAGAGCCTTTCTGTCAGGAGCCTAAAAGTACAAAGAAAGGCTTTATGGATTCTCCATATGTGGTTTGGGCTAAAGAAACCCCACACATCCCCCACACTGTGACACAAACACACGTTAAAATCCTTAGGTTTGCCCAGGAGCTCTGATCAAGATGATGAGTGACAAGGCTTCTGAAAGCTCAGACCGAAGCACAGGGCTCTCCAAGGAATGCTCTCGGGATTTCCAGATGCATCCACATCCAGCCAAGCAGTTCTCACTGCCGAGCATCGTGTTTTCCTTTCCCTGCAGGGGAGGAGCCATCTGAACCATGAGAAGGAGATGTTCGCCCAGGACCATCCTGAAGTGAGCAGCCTGGAGGAGGTGGTGAGGCTGGTGAAGCCCACGGCCATCATAGGTAGGAGGAGGCAGGAGGCCCACCGTCCAGCCCAGCTAACCCTCTTGACTTGCAGGTGGAAACTAAGGCTGAGCCAGCAGGCGTAAGGAATCGATGGAAACAGTGCTCTCCCCCCGACCCCATGTCCACCGCCATGCCACCCTCTTTCGCTGAGGGACGACTCTATAAAACTGTAGAACTAAGGCACCAAGTTGGGGCTCAGTGATGCAGAATTACACCGTGCAGTGGGAAAGCACAGGGCTGGTCTCTCTGAGAGCAAGTGAGCACTGCTGTCCCGAAGAGGGGACCCTGGCCTCTCTCCTTCCACTGGGAGAGCCACACACTCTAAAGGACTTTGATAGGAGTGTCTTCACAGGTACATCCTAACCGGGCAGGGACCTGAAGGGACCAGTGTTCCCTCAGGGATTAACAGGAGGTCTTACCCAGCCTGAGCAAGAAGACCCTTTTCTCTTTGGCTTCCTCCATCCATCCCTATGGTGGATGCTAGCCCCCAGATTCCTGAGTCTTCCACGGTGCACCAAGAGGAATGGGGTGTTTATAAAAAGTAGGCCTCCCTACTACCCCCCTTTTCCCTGTAGGTGTTGCTGCCATCGCAGGAGCCTTCACGGAGCAGATTCTGAGGGACATGGCCTCCTTCCACGAGCGCCCTATCATCTTTGCCCTGAGCAACCCTACCAGCAAGGCCGAGTGCACGGCTGAGAAGTGCTACCAGGTCACTGAGGTCAGCGGGGAGTCCTTCCTTCCCCAGGCTGAGAGGACAGAGTAACAATAATTATGAGTAACCCTATGAGGGTGAAGAAAAATCCCCACATCCCCGATGAGCAAGCGGAGGTTCAGAAAGATGAACTTGCCGAAGTCACAGAGCTAACAAGGAGTGGAGCTGGCCCTCAAACCCAGGTCTGGCTCCAGAGCCCAAGCTCTCCCCATCACGTTATACTGCTCAAGGTTCCTCTAGTGACACAAAGCTTTGACCAGAACCTGAGGCATTCACAGACTCTAGGTCACCTGTGCTCCTGTTGTGTCCTGGGTTAGCCCTCTCCGGAGGTAACAGGTTAAAACCACCTTCTGGTGATTTCTTGGCTGCCTGGTAACCCAGTGGGAGCTAAGCTTTCTGGTCAAAGGACCAAGTGTGCTTCCAGCAGCTGCAGTGTGCCTGTGCTGAGCACGTGGGAGAGAGTGAAGAAGGGTAGGCCACCATTACTGCCTGAAGCCCATCTCCAGGCTCCATCTCTGCTTTTCTTCCTGCCTCCAGGGCCGAGGCATCTTTGCCAGTGGAAGTCCTTTCAAGAGCGTGACTCTGGAAGATGGCAGGACCTTCATTCCTGGGCAAGGAAACAACGCCTACGTGTTCCCTGGAGTGGCTCTGGGAGTCATCGCCGGTGGGGTCCGGCACATCCCGGACGAGATCTTCCTCCTGACGGCAGAGGTATCCCCGCCCCTGCTCCCTTGCATGCTGCTCCCCATCGGGCCTGTGGTCTCCACCAGGTCCTACACCAGCCCCCAAGATTCCTTCCCTCACCTCTTCTACCCGCTTTCCCCTCACCCCGGCAGTACCTCCTCCAGATGGGTGAACCTCAAGCTTCTGTGAAGATCCCCTTGAGGCTTAAACGTCTCTCAGAACACACACATTTTTAAGGGAAAATAAGGAGTAGTCAGTGGGAGGAGGTACTGGCAGGAGGCGCTGGCAGTGAGGGGGCATCCGTCCGGCTGCTCCTTGCCTCCCAGCGGCGCCCACATACGTGCCCAGAACAGACGTGAGTCCTCCAGATGCACTGGAAACGGGGCTCATGGACGATGACCGGCAGTGGGGTCTTCCAGTCACTGACCTTGGCCACAATACCAGGGTGACTTGTAGAATAAGGCCCAGCAGGGCAGCTTTCTGTAAGGAAGGGCTAGGCCGCAAGCCTGGTCTGCCTACTCTGAGGGCCGGGATCTGGAGCACAGATACCGGGGTGCTCCTGCACGGGGTACCTTCCTAGAAACACTCTCAAAATGAGTCTTCACTGGAGGTGAGGAAAACAGTGAAAGAATTCATTAAGAATGACAGCGCACATTCCTAGTGTTGGCTGGCAACCCTAACGGCTGCCGTGGGTTACATCCACCACGTGTTCACTAAACGCCAGGCACTTCACACTCATCTTCATAGAGGAAACAATGGAAATGTCTCTTTGGGGAGGGCAAACTAATCAAAACTATAAACACACACTAAATATGTTTATCCCCAACGAGCTTCAAAGGCTCTACTATGATTTCTGACACCTCTGCCTTTCCCCCTCCCCAGGCCAACTCGACATGGGACCGGCTCCCAGGCAGCCCTAGCCAGTTCCTCTCCTAGGTGTCCCGCAAGCAACTGTCTCATGCTCTAGTTCCTTCTCACTGCTTCTTGGTCTTTGAGCACCAGCTCCATAGAACATGCAAGTAGTGTCTCCTGAAGGGCTGTCAGCCTCCCCTAAGCCGTGTGCACTGGCTATGGCCTTGTGCATGGGCCTCTGTCCATCTTGGGTGACTCTTCTGTGTATTTCTTCTTACTGCTCTGTCAGTGCTGGTGGTGTCCCGTGGCTGTGGGTGGAGCTGTGTGAATCCCCCCATTGGACGGGAAGAATCATTTCCTGCTTGGAATTAGCCTAAAAGCAAACTCCCCTGTTGTGCAGAAAGGTGGTTGCTAGAGCCTTCCTCCATAACCCCAAGAGACATCTACATGCCCACCTCCTGGTGCTTGGGGCGTGGCCAGCTCCATCATTTCCGAACAGTGCCCATCATCTACACAGGAACCTCTCCTCAATCCGCCCATTAATCTCTTGCTGCAATAGGGACAAGATCCCTGCCTTCTAGGGGATGACAGTCTGGTCTTCAAAGGGCTGGCAAGTCACACTTCTGAAAGGGCTACTTTTAAGTTAAGACGATTTAAGTTGAATCTGATTTTCCTATGGAAAAAAATAATAGAACTTTCTGGAGACTTCTATATCTCATTCCACCTGGGTGGCCCCAGGGGATTTACTCCGAGTTGCAGCAGAGCATTGCCCGAGCCCAGCATCTGAGAGGGCCCACCATCCACCATACGGCTCTTCGTTCTGCAGGAGGACTCCTCCAGATGCAGAGCTAGCCATCCAAATCCTGCTTCACTCTGATCCCGTCTTCTGTACCTCCCCCAAGAAAATCCCTGAAAATCCGAAGCAGTTCATCTCTCTCCTCATTTTAGACATTTGAATGGCTCCTCGGTGCTTACAGGATGAAACCCGAACTCCTTCACATGGTTTCCAAAAAAGGCATGTCATCACCAGGCCCTCCTTTCCTCTCCAGCCTTCAGCCTCCCCTGCCCATCGACCGAGCCAGTGTTCTCCTTACAGTCTAGAACTCATGCTCCCTCCTGCTGCCTCTCTTTAAGAAACTGCATGTGCTGCTGCCTCTCCCTTTTCGAGTAATTCATCCTCTGTCCTTCAGGTCTCAGCTGACGTCCCATCTCCTGGGAAGCTTTCCTGTACCCGGCAGACCAGGCCCTGCCTTCCTCTGTGCCTGTGTGCCCCCTCTGCTTGCATTCACTTCTGTTACAATTGCCGAACCTGTTTGTTATTTATTGTCCACTCACCCCATACTACAGGAGGAAAAGGGCTTCTCTGCCATGGACCCTCAGCAACTAGCACAGAACCTGGCATATCATAGAGCTCAGTTAGTGTTTAAATGAATGAGTGGAAAGGAGAGATAGGAGCAGGGAAATGAGGTGGAAGAGGAGGAAGCCCACGTCCCTAATGTCAGCCAGACTCTGAGGCAAGACCAGCTGCTTGGTTCATCCATTCTGGGACGCAGTTCTCAGAGAGCCCCATGGCTCTTCCCAAATTTAACTGACACAAGAAGATTGGGTGGGAGTGGATTCGGAGCCAGCATATAACAGAGGCTGTTCTGCAAGGCTGGCTGAGCTCCAGCGCCTGAGGCTGGAGGATGAGGCTTGAGGCAGACAGCTGGGCCTCAGAGACCGGCTCTGAACCAGGGAAGGAAGACGTGGGAGGCACTGTTCCCAGGATGCTGGCATTTGGATGAAGTCTAAGGCCCCTTCGTGCTGTCCCTCTCAGGAGAAGGTTTGCTCATGACTGGAAGGGCGAGCTCGAGGAGCTCTGAATACAGAGACAAGATGGCCCAGGTGGGCTCCCAGGATGTCACTAAGCCCGTGCGAGAGGCTGGAACTCGGGAAGGGAGTGTCTCAGGATCTCTGTGCAATAGGCTGGACCAGTCATGGGCAGATCCCGGAGTCTACTTGACAAGCCGCAAGTGTATACATCTTGGTCTTACTGATTCTCCTTTAGAATTTAGGGTCTCGTGTCATTTAAACTCTCAGCCAATGTCCCAGTACAGAAAGGATATGTCCTTGCTTAAAAGCCCAAGTACTGGAGTGCCTGGGGGGCTCAGTCAGTTAAGCATCCAGCTCTTGATTTCGACTCAAGTCGTGAGCTCGGGGTCGTGAGAGGTAGCCCCACGGCAGACTTCACGCTGCGCATGGAGCCTGCGTAAGATTTTCTCTCCCCCTCTCCCTTTGCCCCTCAGCCACTCTCTAAAATAATAAATAAGTATTTACAAAATAATAACAGCCCAAGCACTAAGCTGCCCTGGGGCCATGAGGGGGCCAAGACTACAATGGGAACTGCAGTGCTTGGCCGCCTCTGAGCGGGCGAGGGGACTCTCTGGGGTCGTGGTTTGGGCTTGTTCTGGGAAGCCCAGCTTCTCCCTCTCGGTCCTCTCTCCCCAGCACATCGCCCAAGAGGTCTCTGAGCAGCATCTGTCCCAGGGAAGACTGTACCCCCCACTCCACACCATCCGAGATGTGTCTCTGAGAATCGCCATCAAAGTAAGGAGCACCCTACCCCCAGGGACATGGCCAGCAAGGCTCAACAACTTCCTCCTGCCGGGACTTTAGGAGAGCGACGGGGATGGCAGCATCCTGGGCTCCCATCCAGATTNGCCCCCCCCCCCCGGGCCAGTTCTGGGAAAGCTCCCGGATTTCCCCTCGAACACCCGGCAAAAAGGTCAACAAAGTCCACACTCCTGTGGACCAGAATGTGGGTGGAATTTTTTAACACTGAATCATAAGTGCCCATTTATGCAGAAAGGCCAATTTTCATATCATGAAAAGAGCTCTGGGAATCCCTTCCCTTTCCTGAGCCTCAGTTTTCTCCTTTTCCAAAGGGGACAGTAATTTCTCTCTCTCAGGGTTCTGAAGATTAAGGACAGTGAGAAAGTTCCACAGTCAGTGTAGGGTAAACGTTCATCCCTCCTCTTTTCTCGGAACGGCTGGGCCACAGAGTGATTGGGTTCATGGACTATTCCAAGGAAAAACGTCTTCCTAGAGACCTTACAGAGATGGCGCGTTTTCAGAGAATCAGAACACAGTGCAATAAAGACTGGCCCAACAGTGATAACTGTTGACTATAGATAAGGGCTGCATTAGGGTTTATTAACTATCATTTTTATTAGTATATATATTTTACATTTTCTATAAGTTTTAAAAATAACTTGAGAAGATGAATTGCACAACAGCCTGTGCTCCCCATGAGCTGTCCATTGTAGGCTCCAGAATCAGCCCTCAAGACCAACAGTCCAGCTCATAGTCCATTTCCTTCCTTTTGGGGATATTGAGATTAATGCTCTTCTGAAACCAAATCTAATACTCAGAGAACAATGTCCAGGCTCTTCTCCCAATTCAACCCACATTTGGGGAGGGGGGAGGAATATCAGGTACTGGACACCTGATTGGTCTGTTACCTAATTTTATCCTCACACTACTCCCAAGAAAGGTCTCATTACTCCCACTTTACAGATGAGGAAACTGAGGCTCGGCAAGGATAATGTCACCACCGAGGACCCAGAGGCGGTTGGAAGCAGAGGCAGACTAGAGTCTGAGGCCTCTTGATCCTGGCCTAGTGTTTCTTCCACTGTGTCACAGCTTCCTACCCAGGTGGAAAGTTCAAAATCCCTCCTGTCCAGTGGGACAGTTCATGGTTGCGCAGGGGCTCTTACCCTTCCACAGGCTCCCAAACAACCTTTAGGCAACTTTTAGGCAGGTTTTTCCACATTTCCAGGTCCTCAGCCAGTATGTTTTTCCCTAGGTTCTCGACTTCGCGTACAAACACAACCTGGCCTCCTACTACCCGGAGCCCAAGGACAAGGAGGCTTTTGTAAGATCCCTGGTCTACACTCCAGACTATGACTCCTTCACACTGGACAGCTATACGTGGCCTAAGGAAGCTATGAGCGTCCAAACAGTCTGATGCAGTCTCAGAGGCTGGTCTGAGGCTGGAACAAGCCCAGAGTAACAATGGCAACATAAATGGGTTCTAAAATGGCCATCTTTGTCACTGTGTTTTTCCTTTGAACTTTCTGGTGTGAGGGGAGATACCCAGGCATGTAGTGAATAAGAGCCTTGTCCCTGAAGGCCCTGAGAATTCACTTTTCTGTAACCCTCTTCTGTCTTCCTCCCCAAGAATTTCTTCATCTAATTGCCAACAATTAGCTAGATCTGGTGGGAAATCTAGAATCCTTCCTAGAACTCTGCCTTTACAGAGCTCAGAGTCTAGTGAAGGAGATGAGATATGGACACAATTCATTTTTCCACAAGGGAGAAAGTGGTTGAGTCCATAAAAGAAGTGCAGATAAAGGTCAAGGGTACTCAGAAGGGAGCAGAGGCTTCCTATGAGAACATAAGAGAAGGCTTCAGGGGGAGAAATGTGTGCAGAGTGCCAAGAGTAAAGATGGGTAGGAGGCATGGGAAAATGAGGAAGGTAAGGGCAGCCACTGACCAGAGAGCATGGCCCACCCACGAGGGAGTTCAGTCCCTGTTGGAGGAATACACACCCTTCAAGACTCAGATGGGTATGAAGGCTGAGTGGCTGAAGGCAACTCACTAATCAAAAACTATCCCTCACATATAGGTTATTGAATATTAGGATTCCTTTTTGGTTATTACTAAAAGGAAAACTAGAGAAATGTGCATGTGTCAGCAGGCCAAGGAGTGAGGAAGAAGAGAGGCAGTGAGGGGAAGAGAATCATGAAGTTCTAGGGAAGACCTGATTTCATTTTCCTGACTCTGCAACGAACTCTCTCTCTCTCTCTCTCTCTCGCTCTCTCTCGCTCTCTCTCGCTCTCCCTCTCCCACCCTTCACTCTGAAGGAATTCAGCAAACCAGAGCAGTATTCTTCTAGGATACCTTCAGTCTGTCCTGGGGGTTTCTTAGACAAGTTCAACCACAGCTTTCACCTCCTTCATGTCTAGCAGAGCCACGCCATGGGATGGGGAGGTGGGGACAAGCCTACAGCCCCTGCAATCAAAGGCCCTGATAAATTTCTCGAACCTATTGGGATGACAGCTTTCCACCTCTAATTTTATTGGGTAACACAGAGAACTGTAAATCATACTAGGGGACCTACCACCGCCTACCCTTGCTGCCAGCTCAGCCTCAAGATCCCCACTGCTCTCCGTAGCCACCTCACAGTCACAGGACTGCTGGACTCCTAGCACAGTAAATAGCAGAGAAACCGGTCACCCCTTGCCCAGGTCTTGTTCTTCCAAGACCACTCCCTTGGTGCTGGTGCTCAACCAAACATATCCTGAGAAAACATATCTGTTCTACAATTCCTGGGCTCATGAAGAATGAGAACATCTTCAGAAGAGGATTGGAAGTGAAGCTGGAATCTCGACGCCACAGAATCTTTACATATTTTCTGTGTCCTTGCCCACAACTTCTGTACCCCAACTGCACCTCCTTTATACTCAGTGTCATAGAAAAGAAAAGTAGTAGAGAAAAGCAATGAAATAAAAGCAGGTTCTTTGAAAAGATCAACTAAGTAAATAAACTGTAGCTATACTGACCAAGACATAAAGAAGATACAAATTACATTTCCTTTGTTTCGACCACACTAAACACACGCACTTTCAGGCCTGTACCCTTATAAATGCTTGGTCTCCTTCTGTCAAGTCCTCCCCCCCCACCCCCCGCCATTCCCTGCCCTTTATCAATTAAATAGCAGCTCACCCCAGCTTTTTGCTAGAGACATCATTCATCCTTGGAGTTCAAATGCAATTGGTTCCTGAAGTCACCCTGGACAGAGTTAATAATTAGATTAGAAATCAACAACAGGAAAAAATGGGAAATTTCTAACCATTTGGAAATTAAATGATGCATTTCTAAATAACCCATGGTTCCAAGAAGAAATCTCAGGGTAAATTATATATATGTTGAATGAGAAACATCAAAATTAATGAGTTTTAGCTAGAGCAGTGCTTAGAGGAAAATTTTGTAGTTCTAAATAAATGCCTCTATCAAGAAAAAAAGAAAAGTCTCAAAGCAGTAACATAAACTCCCTGTAGTAACAAAATCCAAAGCAAGTTAAGATTAGAGCAGAAATCAATAGATCTATAACAATTAAAGAATTTGAATTAGTAATTAAAAATCTTCCCACCAAGAAAAGTGCAGGCCCAGATGCTTTTTTTTGGTGAATTTCATCAAATATTTAAAATTGGAATAATACCAATGCTTCACAACCTCTTTCAGAAAATAGAGGAGGGAACACTCCCAAATCATTCTATGACACTGGTATCACCCTGATATCAAAACCAAATAAAGACAACACGAGAAAACTATAGACCAATATCCTTCACAAATACAGACGCAAAATCTTAAAATATTAGCAAACCAAATCCATCAGTATAAAAGAATTACACACAATGAACAAGAGGCACTTATTCCAGGAATGCAAAGTTGTTCTACCATTTCAAAACTGATCATCACAGTGCATGGTATTAATAGAGTGAAGGACAGAAACCACAAGATCAAGCCAATGGATGTGATAAAACTATTTGAAAAAAATCCAACATCCATTTATGATTAAACTTTCAACAAACCAAGAATAGAAGAGAACACCCCCCACCTGATGAAGAACCAACAGCTAACATCCTACTTAATGGTGAAAGAATGAATACTTTCTCCTTAAGATCTGGAAAAAGCCAAGGATGTTGTCATCACTTCTCGTCAGCATGAAGGACCTAGCCAGTTCAATAAAGAAAGAAAAGAAAAGAAAGAAAAAGAAATTAAATGCATCCAAGTTGAAATGAAGAATAAAACAGCCTTTATTCACAGATGACATAATCCTATATGTAGAAAATGACAAAGAATGGAACTCTTTATCTCATTCACTCTCTCTCCCTTCCCTAATCCATTACGAAGGTCATAGGATACAAGGTCAATAAAAATCACCTGTATTTTTATATAGTAGTAATAAACAATCTAGAAATAAAATACTTCCATTCTTAACAGCATCAAAAATACTTAGAAAATTAAGAAGTACAAGTGTTGTACACTGAAAATTACAAAACACTATTGACAGAAATTAAAGATCTGGAAAAAATCTAAATAAATGTAGAGATGTTCTGTATTCATGGATTTGAAAACTCGATATTATTAAAGCTGCAATTTTATCCACAATTTATTTATAAATTCAATACTATATCCAAACCTCTGAGGCTTTTTTTTTATAGAAACTGACAGGCTGATCCTAAAATTTATAAGGAAATAGAAAGGATCTAAAAAGCCAAAATTTTTGAAAAAGAAAAAGTACACTATCTGATTTCAAAACTTACTATAAAACTACAATGATCCAGACTGTGTGGTTATGTAGGTCAATGGAAAAGAATTGAGAATTCACAACTAAGTCTTCACATTTATGGTAAATTGATTTGCAACAAAGCTACCAAAATACTTCAGTGGGGAAAAGGATAGTCTTTTGAACAATGATAGTGTGACACTTGAATATTCACATGCAAAAAATTTAAAAATTTTTAAAAAGAGACATTTACTTCATACCATACACAGAAATTAATTTAAAATAGATCACAGACCTAAATGTAAGCTAAATGTAAGCTAAAGCTATGAAACTTCTAGAAGAAAATATAGCAGAAAACTGTGATTGAGGAGAGTTCTTAGATAAAATTCAAAAGCATGATTTATAAAAGAAAAATTGATAGATTGTAATTCAATTTTTTTTAGTTTTGCTCTTCAAACATATGATTAAGAGAGAAAACAAGCAACAGACTGAGGGAAAATACTTGCAAATTATATATCTGATAAAGGTCTAGAACATATGAAGAACTTTTATAGTTCAGTAAAAAAAATGACAAAAACACCAATTAAAAAGGCGGATGAAATGTTTGAATTGACATACAAAAAATATGTGAATGGCTAACAAGCACATGAGAAGATGCTTAATATCACTAGTCATTTGAAAATTAAAACCACAACGGGATACCACTTCACACTTACCAGAATGGCTATAATAAAAAAGATGGTAAGTGTTGGTGAAGATTGGAACCTCTTCCAACAGGACTTTGTCTCCTAAGCACTATGAAATTAAGGGAGAGTTCCCTCTGTCTTTTAAATCCCAGGGTCCTGGGATTGAACCCCACATTGGGCTCCCTGCTCTGCAGGTAGCCTACTTCTCCTTCACCCACTCCCCCTGCTTGTGTTTCCTCTCTCACTGTGTCTCTCTTTGTCAAATAAATGAAATCTTAAAAAAAAAAAAAAGGATCTTCATTCTAACTCCCCAGGCTCTCAAACATAGACCCAGAATTCATCAAGTGTCATTTAGTGCAGTGGATGCTGTGGCTGCACCACCCAGATCCCTCTGCAGGACTGAACCACTCATTCCTCCAGCTGCCGGAAGTATCATCAGCTGAACATTCACAGCTGCATCCCTCTCTGGGAATTGCACTTGGCTGAAGGAAGGTACTTCATTCAAGGGTATGGCTTCTTCCCCAGGGACAGTATGCATACAATGACTGGTTGACTCAAGTCCAAATCCTCAACCCCTTCACCTCAGTAGGGGAAATCTCTAAGTGGTCATCCCAGCTTCAGAGCTACTTGCAAGATTGACTAAGGCCAGTTTTACAAGCAACTGTATATATCACAATTCAACAACTTCTGCCATTTCTTGGTTCTGTTGCTCCCTCACAGGTGTTGAGACAACTCCCCAGTAACTCTCCAAAGGCAGATATCAGATTTAGTATAGGTTTCCTGAGGAACTCAACTTGCAACACGTGGAGGGAAATGGCCAAACTTCTCAAATTTCCAATCAGCTATACCAGTCCCACATGACCACCAAAAGCCTCTCTGGGTTTCCCTTTCCCTCAGTAGACTCCCCTCCCCTGGACCAAGTCTGATTTGTAGTCCAAGTCCAGAATCAGTGAATGCTCCCAAGTGGGGGTGGGTATGGCCACTCACCTCAGGAGAGCTCCTCCCTCTCTGGAACTCCTGTTCACCTAGTTCTTGTTGCTTTCACAGGTCTCACAGATCCTCAAACATACTACCTTATAAATTTTTCCTTATTTCTCTGGTTGTTATAGGGTAGGTGGTATAATGCCGCAAACGACTACACCCTATCTGGAAGTCAAAGTCTCTAGACAGAGATTTTCACAATTCCAAATGTGTGGATATTATTAACTTTTTCCCTAACTTAACTGAATTGTAGCAAAGAAGTTATTTGTATTACTTAAATATTTTTAAATTTGCTGAAATTTTTATGGTCAAATGTAATATTTCATGCACTCCTAAAAATCATATGGATTCTCACTGTGGGTTGCAACGTCCCTTGTATGTTCATGGAATCAAGCTCGTTAATTGTTTTGTTCAAATCTGTATCTTTACTGATTTTTGTCCACTTGATCTGTTTCTGAAAGGATAGTAAAATTTCCCACCACTATCGTAAATTTGTCAATGATCCTTTTAGTTCTCTCTGTATTTGCTTTATACATTTTGGACCAATGTTGTTTGATGCATAAAGTTTAGAATTGTTAAAACTTCCTGGTAAATTGAAACTTTTGAAACTTTAATGATTTTTTTAATCTCTAATAATGCCTTTGCTTCTACTTTTACTAATATTAACACATCTCTACCATCCTGCCTCTTTCTAACCCTCCTGCAATTCATTATTTATTTAGTTAAACTCTTGTACTAGGTGAATGGTGAACACTGAAATTATTTCTCTTGCAGAACTATATTCCCAGACAGTATGAATATATGGTTAAACTAGCACTAATACATGTCATCACTTTATCAATTACATAATAAATCAAAGTGTCAGGTATCCAAATACAAAGTTACACAGTTCTTGTAAAAAGCACATAAAATGTTAGATGCCTAATCATTTCATTAGTAAACCCACTTCTCTTTTGAGAAGAAAAAAAAATCCTTCAAAGAAAAACAGTTAATAAACAACTTCTAACAGACATAGTGAAGAATTACAAGATTTCAGAAATTTTATAAATAAGAACTGTTTGGGCTACAAAGCATCTCTGCCTTAAAAAGAACTTTTTTTCTAAGTAAAAGACCTACTCTATACAACCTGCCAAGACAAAGGCAACATTTTCCTAGAGATATTTCATAGCCTCCTCCCACTCTGTCTTCAGGCCCTCTCCCTCTAAGTTGCACCCCAAGTGAAACATTAAACTAACTGTAAGACTTTTTTGTCTGAAAACATTACACACATGTGCTTCTGTACAATCTGTATTTTACATGAACTTTCAACCACAGATTTGTGATTTTTCAAACTGGAGGCTTTCATAACAGCACAAAATGAGCTTTATAGAAAGACATTAAATAGCCCTCAGGTCTTGGTAAGAGTCCAATAAAAATCAATTTTTGCTAAAACCTGATGTATACTGGTGTTCATGTGGGATGGCAAACATGAAGGAACAAATAACCACATAGGCCCTACTTATAATGTTTGGAAGGACTAAACAATAAACCACATATGGTTTACAGTGCTGTTCACAATTACTAGGATTTTAATTACATATGATCCTAAAAATATTGTGCTGGATATTCTGGCACCTAATCTCTCAATTTTTTACATATTTTTTCTGGCATGGTAATAGTATGAAGCCAAATATAGAGGCTGCGATTCTGTCAAGCTTGTGGCTTTTTCATGATTCCTATGGAAGCTTCATTAGACTTGTCATTCATTAAGCCTACATGTTGGCTAATATGTATGGTAATTAAGTCCTGTCTCAAGTTCCATTTCCAAGGCAACAGGGTCAGGGAGCCAAATTTATTGAATGCAACAGTTGTTCCTATGACCACTGGAGTCTTTGTAGCACAGCCGCATTTTAGAACGGTATTTCTCCAAATACAAAAGTTGCTTGCTGTTAAAAGCTCCACGCCGCTTTTGTCTTATAAACTGGACTGCATCTTCATTTTTCATTCCACCTTCAATTAGTGCTAGGGCAACAAGCACTGGAGTTCTCCCAAGACCTGCAACACAGTGAACAGCAATGCAACAACCAGGTTCTTCACGAAATTTAACGTGTACAAGACTTAACCAGTCATCGACAATCTGGTTAGATGGAGATGACCCATCATCAAAAGGCCAATCCAGAACCTGGATGCCTTCTTTCTCCACAAGAGCAGTGTCGTAGGTTGCTTCACATACTCTTACTATTGTAGTAACTCCGTATTTCTTAAGTTCTTCTATAAATTTGTTTAAGGTTGCACTGGTTGGACTGTGTGTAATAAGAAATCTCATGTTCCTGTATGTGATTTCCACGGGGGCAGGCCGGTTCGTTGGAGCCATGTTAACTTAGTTGAAACACTCGATACGGTTACGAAAAAATGTTTTAAATATTTGAATACAGAAATGATGCTATGAAACTGAAGTATACTCCAGTATATCCCACTGGAAATTCTCGATGCTTGGAAAATGTAATTGAGACTAACAGGAAATGGAATGAACCTCCTCACAAGCAGCAATCCTTCAGTTCAGTAATACTGAGTCAATGGAAAGGAAGTGAACCCGCGTTTACCCCATCCAGGTCAGAGCTCTTGTAAAATGCTCCGAGGATTTCAACTCCACACTTGCGTGTCCAGGGTAACCGATCTTCCGGGGGCTTCTCGGTGGAGAAGCAATGAACCTCCGCAGCTCACTTGTCTTCATAAAGGTCGTGCTGTGCCTGGCAGTAGTCTCTGGGGCCCTTCAGAAACTCCATAAATGTGTGACCAAGAACACCACAGACAGGAGCCTGTTTACTCATTAAAGACCGTGGCCTAATCATACAACCCGTCCCGCGGCGGCGACACAGGCGGCAGCGGTGGCCTCGGCTGCGGGGCAGGCAGCCAGCAGACACCCGGCTCTACTGCGCTCCCGCCTGGAAGAAGCCAATCGGCGCGCTGAGACGTTCTTGCGTCACAAGCGCTCCCTTTCACGGCTGGCGTGACGTGCGCTCCTCTCCACCAATCGCGGCGGGGCGCACCAGGACGCTCTGAGCGTGGGACCCGCGAGGGCACGCACGCGTCAGTACTGCCGCTGGCTGCGGAAGGAAGGAGGGGCGGCGACTGAGACCCACGATGGGCGGGGAAGAGAAGGTACTGGGGGAAGAATCCCATCCCTTCCCGTCCGTTGGCTCTGAATGATAAATCTTTTTTCAGCGCTTTCATATTTTAGCTGTCTCTTGGGAACAACCCATCACGGGACTTTTTTCTTTAATCCAGTCTGACAATACTGGTCTTTTAACTGACGACCTTAGTTAATTCACATTATTTTATTATTTTACATTATGTTCGTTATTACTATATTTGCTGTCATTCTGTGCTATTTGATATATTTCTTTATCTCTTTTTTTTATCCTTTCTTGATTTCTTTTGGATTAAGGTTTTGCTCCTCTGAATCCAGATCCTAAATCTTCTACTGTGTTGGAATGTTGTGATTGCGGTTTAAGCTTACCAATTATTACAGATTAGAGACTGTTCTAAATCTAGCTGGCTTTACATAAGTTCATTTGCTACAACAACCACATGAATTAGATTCGTGACATTAATATTATTTTTATAGCTATGATTTAAAAAAAAATTAAACCAGAAGAGTTATTTGACCAAAGTTACACAACTAGTAAATGTCCAGGCTAAGATTTAAATGGTGCAATTCTGGCTCTGGAGTCTACCTCTCTAACATACATGTCCTATCATATACCCTTTTATTCTTTTACTACTTGAATAGCTTAGAAACAGTCAAACATTCAAAATCCTTTCCCATGTCTTCAAGGAATTTAACATGTTTTAAGTATTAATGTTGTCAAGCATTTTTTAACGCCCCATATTACACTGTTTATAGAAATCAGTCTGTTTAAATTTACCCAGTATGTGGTCAGCTTCTTTGTTCACTATTCCTTCTCGCACCTCCACCCTTTCTTCTAAGATTATTCTTTCTTATCCAGGAGCATCTTCTGGAGGTTCCCTTAGTTCGTATTATATGATCAACTTTGATCAATATTTTATATAATCTTAAAATTATGCATTCTCTCACTACTAAAATTGTTGGTAGACTTGCTTTTTCTTGGGTTCTTTAATGAGCTTTTTTTCTAAAATTCTCTTATTTGGGTTTCATACTTAATAGTTTTGCTGGAAAGACATTCTTTGTCTTCAGGTTTCCTCTCTACTAGCTATAGAATTTTCTAAAATGTCTAGTCTTTGAGCATTACCATGATACCAAAACCAGACGGCACAAAAAAGAAAACTATAGGCCAATATCCCTAATGAACATAGGTGTAAAAATCTTCAATAAAGTATTTGTAAACCACATTCAACAATGCATTAAAGGCTCATTCACTATGATCAAGTAGAATTTATTTGGAGGATGTAAGGATGGTTCAATACTTGCAAATCAATCAACCACATTAACAAAGGGTAAAAATCATATGATCATCTCAATACATGCAGAGAAAGTGCTTGTCAAAGTTCATCTGATCATGATAAAAACTCACAACAAAGTGGATTTAGAGGGAACATACTCAACATAATAAAGGCTGTATGTAAAACCCCACAGCTAATATCACCTTCAATGCTAAAAAACTGAGTACTCTTCCTTTAAGATCAGGAATAAGACAAAAATGTCCACTTACCACTTTTATTCAACATAGTACTGGAAGTAAAGCAACAGTAATTAGACAAGAAAAAGGGGAAAAAGGCAAGCAAATTAGTAAGGAAGAAGTTATACTGTCACTTTTTGCAGATGACATAATACCATACATAGAAAACCCTAGAGACTCTACCAAAATCTGTTAGAATAAATAAATTCAGTAACGTTTTAGGATATAAAATTAATACAGAAATCTGTTGCACTTCTGTATACTAATAACAAAATAGCAGAAAGAAATTAAGAAAATAATTCCACTTAAAACTGCACCAAGAGAATAAAATGCCTGAGAAAAAATTTAACCAAAGAGGTAAAAGACCTGTATTCTCAAAAGACATTGAGGGAAGAAACTGAAGATAACAGAAACAAACGGAAAGATATTCCACACTCATGGATTGGAACAAATATTATTAAAAGGTCCATGCTACTCAAAGCAATCACATTCAATATGATCCGTATCAAGTTATCAAGAGCATTTTTCACAAAGCTAGAACATATAATACTAAAATTTGTATGAAACCACAGAAGTCCCCAAATAGCCAAAACAATCTTGAGAAAGAACAACAAAATTAGAGATATCAAAATATCAGATTTCAAGACATACCACAAAGCCATAATAACCAAAACTGGCACAAAAACAGACACCTAGATCAATGGAACAGAACACAGTCCAGAAATAAGTCCACACACCTATGGTCATGTATGTAATCTATGACAAAAGAGGCAAGAGCATACAATGGGGTAAAAACAGTCTGTTCAGTAAATCATGCTGAGAAAATTGGACAGCTACATGCAAAAGAATGAAACTAGACCACTTTCTTACATCTTACACAAATATTAATTCAAAATGGATTAAATGCCTAACCATGAGACCTGAAACCTAAAAGTCCTAGAAGAAAACATAGGTAGTTGTCTCTTTGACATCAGCCTTAGCAACATTTTTCTAGATATGTCTCCTCAATCAAGGGAAACAAAAGCAGAAATAAACTATTGGGAGTATACCAAAATAAAAACCTTTTGTACAGTGAAGGAAACCATCAACAAAATGAAAAGACAACCTACTGAATGGAAGAAGATACTTGCAAATGATGTACCCTATAGGGAGTTAATATCCAAAATATATTTTTAAAAAACTTATACAATTCAACACCAAAAAAAACCCCACAAATAACCCAATTTAAAATTGGGTAGAGGACCTGAATAGACATTTTTCCAAAGAAAACATACAGATGGCCAACAGACATATGAAAACATGCTCAAATCACTAACCATCAGGGAACTGCAAATCAAAATCACAATGAGATATCACCTTATACCTGTCAGAATGGCTAGAATCAAAAAGACAAAATAACAACAAATTTGGCTAGGATGTGGTGAAAAAGAAACCCTAGAGCACTATTGGTGCAAATGTAAACTGGTGCCACCGAACCTCCACAGTACAGAGGTTCCTCAAAAAATTAAAAATAGAAATGTCTTATGATCCAATAATTCCACCTTTGGGTATTTACCCAAAGAAAATGAAAACACTAATCCAAAAAGATATATGCAGCTGTATGCTTACTGCATTATTTGCAATAGCCAAGACATGGAAGCAACCTAAGTGTCGAATGATAGATGAATGGATCAAGAAGAAATGGTATATATATGCAATGCCACAAAAGGAATGAGGTCTTGGCATTTGTGATAACATGGATGGACCTAGAGGGTATCAGGCTAAGTGACATAAGTTGGAGAAAGAGAAATATCGTGTGATTTCACCTATGTGTTGAATCTAAAAAAACGAATGAACAAACAAAAGAAAGACTCTTAAATACAAAGAACAAACTGGTGGTTTGCCAGAGGAGATGTGGGTGGGGGAATGGGTGAAATAGATTAACTTCCAGTTATGGAATAAATAAGTCATGGAGATGAAACGTACAGCAAAGGAAATATAGCCAATACTATTTTAGTAACATTGTACAGTGACAGATGGTGACCACACTTACACTTTGAGCCCTACGTAATGTATAGAAATATTGAATCAATATGTTGTACATCTGAAATTAATATAACAGTGTATGTAACAATATAACAATGTATGTTAATTATATTTCTTTTTTTTAAAAAAAGGCAGAAACAGACCCATAAATACAGAGAGAAAACTGGTAGTTGCCAGAGGGGAAAGGACTGGTGGGATGGGCAAAATGGGTGAAGGGGAGCAAGAGGTGCAGGCTCCCACTCATTCCAGTTATCAAATGAGTAAGTCACAGGGATGAAAGTTTCAGCATAGGGAATATAGTCAAATAGCACTGTATACGGACAGATGGTAGCTACGTTTGTGGTGAGCTACATTACAGAGTTGTCAAATCACTACGTTGTATACCTGAAACCAATGTAACACTGTGTGTTAACCAAACTTCAAGAAAAATAAAATGTCTAGGCTTTGTTTCCTGGTCTATGCATGGCCTATAACAATAAAGCTCTATTTCTTCCTTCTTTCCCTCTTCACTCTTTTCTCCCTTTTTCCTTCCTTCATTTCTTCTGTGATAACTCAGTCCACTAGATGAAGTGGAGCAAGGTAGTTGTCTGTGAAACAGGCAGGGATACTGGAGTCTAGGAGTGAGTGAGAAGGGCTTTCAAGCAAGGGTCAGGGTGGTAGTAGCAGCCTGGTACAGACAATCAGAGCCCAAGCAGAGTGGAGAGGACATATACATAAGTGTTCCATCAGTATTTACCCTGTAATACATTGAGGCTAATGGGAATCCATGTTCTCACTGTCAGAGTTACAAATACAGAAAGGGAGAAAAGTAGAAATAACTCTGGGATTTTGGATTGGAATTGGTTGTATCTGTGTGAACTCTTAATTTGCAATATAGAGAAGATAGTTATGGAAATACAAATGTGTGTACAAGAGTAGCCTGGAACATCTTGTTATGATAGAAAGGAAATGTTCAAAGAATGACAGGAATAGGACAAAAGGACAGAAAACACAAACCAAGGGAGACTAAAGAGACCTGCTAACTAAATGTAATGGGGTGTCCCAGATGGAAATTTTTTATAAGTTTTTTTTATTATGTTAGTCACCATACAGTACATCATTAGTTTTTGATGTAGTGCTCCAAGATTCATTGTTTGTGTATAACATCCAGTACTCCATACAATATGTGCCCTCCTTAATACCCATCACTGGGCTCACCTCCCCCCAAAACCCTCAGTTTGATTCCTGGAGTCCATAGTCTCTCATGGTTTTTCTACCCCTCTAATCAGAGGGGGAAATCCCCCCCCTTCATTTTCCCCTTTCTTCTCCTAATGTCCAGATGGGATCTTGAAACAGAAAAAGGACATTAGGAAAAAACTAGTGCAATTTGAATAAAGAGTAAAGTTTAGTTAATGGTAAAATACCAATGTTGTTTCCTCAGTTATGACAGAGGTATCATAGAAATAAAAGATACTAGCCATTGGGAAACTAGGTGAGAAGCATACAAGGAAGTCTCTAAAACCATTCTAAGATTTTTTTAAATTACTTAAAATATAACAAAAGTAGAGAAGCCAGTTTGAAGGGCCCCACTGGTCATGATTTCTATATCAACTCATTGAATAAAATACAAATCCTTAACTCCATACCAATACAAATAAATAAATATGGAGAAGCCAACACATTGCCTTACTATAGAATGCCAACTAATAAATGGAACAGGAATGGTAGAATTAGCAAAATCTGTATTTAACAAGTGTCAACATAATTATTCAGCATCGAAACATCAAAAGATGCTAAAACTAGTGGGTGAAAGTTGATGAGGAATGAGGTATTTACTTGCATTCAAAAATACCTACCACACACACAAAAACAATTCATTAAAAAAGATAGCATTACCTTGCAGGCATCACTTGATCAAATGATCAAAATTAACATGACCAGTAATGGGACAAATTGATTTGTGAACCACCTGTTATGATGATTACAACACATTCCATCCGTGATATTCCTGAAAAAAAAAATCATTGCTGGAATTTTGAGATGAGGAAAAATCAGACAAATCCAAATGGAAGGACTGAAATCTTTCAAGGTGTCTGCCATGAAAGTCAAGTAAAGGCTGAAGACTGTTCCAGGTTGAAGGAGGTTAAAGAGATAAAGACAACTAAATCTAACACAGATTTAGATCCTTTTGCTGAAAAGGACTCTATTGGGACAACTAGAAAAATCTGAATTCAGTCTTTAAGTTATATAATACTAATGAATCAATGTTAATTTTCTGATTTTGGTGATTATATTGCAGTTTTATGGGAGAATATCCTTATTTGTATGGTGCTCTATCCTCAAGTATTCAGAAGTGATAAGATCTATGTGTCAGCATGGTTCTGGCTGGGGTTTAGGGGATTAGGAGGATATTTTTACCATTCTCCAATCTTCTCTATAAGTTTGAAATAATTTCAAGTAGAAATCTATCTTAAGCATTAATTTAAAAGGATTAGGTCATAGGTAATTAGCTGATGCTTGCTGCTTGGATTCTCATTCCCTCTTTGTGTTTGCCTCTGGAGACACTTTTAAAGCTTTACATTTTAAAAGTCTTTAAAATATTTTAGCTAGTACTGTTAATGATTCTGTAGCTCTCTCCTCCCAAAATTTCAGGTTATGGCAGACTGGCATTGTCCACTATGTTCCATTTTACCCATATTTAGTACTAGCATTCCCTGAGTATTTGGCTAGACAACGCCACCAAGCTAGAGACTTCAATTCCCAAGTTCCCTTGCAGCATGGTGTGGCCATGTGATTAAATTCTGGCCAATGGGACATGGACAGAAGTAATGGCGCCACTTCCAGGTTATACTCCTTTAAAAAATGCACACTTGTTTGCCTGCCATTTTCTCCCTAATTGCTAATTGGGAGATGGTGAGAAATGAAGCAGTTGCCTTGACCCAGTGGTAGAAACCACGGGAGAACCTAGTAGAGCCACCCTATTATCTTAGACTATTTACCTCTAGACCGTTCCTTGGGAGGAACATTTGTTTAAGCCACTGTTATTTGATCTCTGTTAAAGCACTATCCTAACAAAATCTAAATAAAAGGACTGAAATACAGCCTGATTTGGAGAAAAGGGGAAAGCAGGAAGAATAAAGACTCAAAACTACAGTAACACACTTCCAGTGCTGGCCAAGATGGAGTAAGTCTACAGTGTTTCTCTCCTACTGACTCTAACTGAAGAGAACACAAAAAGCAGCTACCTGAGGAAACAGAAAAGTAAACAATAGCAGAGGGATTGTGTAATTAAGTCAAAACTTGAAGAATGACTAGCACAGTGATGAATGTACTGGTGAATTTATTCCTCCTCTTGCTTTGACCTAACAGGAAAGCCAAAGAGCTAGGAAAAAGTCTCCTTGTGGGTTGGGGAGTATGAAGAGAATGCCCTTGTTTCCTCTTCTGTCCCTCCCGGCATGCCCCAAGGCCAGGAGCATCATGAAGCTGGACAGGGGTGGTGTCAGCAGCAGGAGTGGTGGAGACTTTGCAAGCATCTAGACCCTGTCTTCTTGGCCAGAGAAACCAGGAAAAGGGACCCTTGTGTTCAGTAGGATGAGAGTAATTTATGTTATTTTACTTCTTGTCCTTCACTGCTTTGCCCCAAGGTCAGCCCATTATATGGAACTCTGAGAGAACAAAGGGAGTCAAAACTCCAAGAAAAATGCTGGCTTTATAGCCAGAGGACTGGGAATAGGGGACCTGAGAAATTCCAGTGAGCAGAGG
The DNA here is from genome assembly GCA_002007465.1 of Ailurus styani. Taxonomy (NCBI): domain Eukaryota; kingdom Metazoa; phylum Chordata; class Mammalia; order Carnivora; family Ailuridae; genus Ailurus; species Ailurus styani. Next base: position 866,692 of record LNAC01000415.1, on the reverse strand, counting down.
GCTGGAGAAAGAAATCCTCTACTTCTACATGTGAGTCACTACAAGTCTCAGGTTTATTCCCCAGTTGCACCTGTGAAAACACGGGCTTTCAGAATTGAACTAACATCATAACTATTATCTACAGAAAGTGAGATAGAGGGAGGGGAGTTAAGAAGGTGAAGGAGTAGGGGACCCTACGTTTGTCAGGTCCTGGGAATTCAGCTAGATATCAAATCATTCGGAACACCTGTGAAATCAATCAGAAAGCTGAGAAAAGAAATGCTGCAATTCTACAAACAGAAAAGCTGCAATTCTACAAACAGAAAAGCAACCACGTTTTGAACTGGGGTAATATAATCAAAAGATAGGACAGAGGGGAGGGAGCTTGCTTAAGAGGACTACTGCAAAGTATTGTGAGCAATGGAGTGCAACATTGCAACTTTTAGAGGTCTACTCCAGCGGGGGACGTCCCTGCCCAAAAGGCGCTCAGGAGGCAAAGAGGGGCGGAATCCCAGGTGGGACAGCGTGGTCTCGGGATCCCCGGGGCACGAGAGGAACGGGGTGCCTGAGTGCGGCAGAATTCCCAGGCACGAGTAGGGAAACTGGCTGCAAACAGCAAGTTTAAGCACCGGCTTTTTGCTCCGTGTTGCCAGAAACGATGAGAAACTGCACACTCGGGCAACCACTCTGCCAGCAGCGGCCCAGCAAAAGGCAAGACCCCCCTCCCTCCCCGGGGGAGGAACAGCGCAGGTCAAGTGCCACCTAAGTCTGTAAAATTTGGCGACTTGAAACTTAGTGCAGTACTTTAGATAAAAATTCTCGGTCGCAGGCTGACTGCACACGGAGTGCAGACAGAGACCAGGGAGACAAAGGGGACCGACTGCTTTTCCGTGAGGACTCACTGAAGAGTGGAGGGCACAAACTTACAGTTCTGAGGCTGGAGAGCTGGGCGTCGCCTTTTCCGTCCTGTCCTCCGGGGCTGAGAGCCCTCAGGGAGCCAAACAGCGCCACACAGTGGAATCCCGACCGCTTGTGAGGGAGGCACGTCTCCACCCGCGCAGGAGCGCTTGAAAACCAGTTCAGCAGGCCCTCTCCCAGAAGACCGGCGCGAACAGCTCGCTCACACCAGGTTTACCCTCCATAGAGGGCTGTAAATCTTCCACTTTGGGGGAAAAGAGTATTTAGCATTTGGAGGGTGGGGGGCGGCGGGAGTTCATTATTCCTTAGTCTTTATGGGTTTTTCAGCTATTTTCTTATTTTTTTAATTTTTAATCCTTTTTTATGTTATATATGTATTTTTAAAAACATTTTATTATTTATTTGACAGAGAGAGACACAGCGAGAGAGGAAACATAAGCAGGGAGAGTGGGAGAAGTAGAAGCAGGCCCCCCGCCTAGCAGGGAGCCCGACGATGCGGGGCTCAGTCCCAGGACCCCGGGATCATGACCTGAGATGAAGACAGATGCTCAACGACTGAACCACCCAGGCACCCCGTATTTTTTGTTTCCTTACGTTTTATTTTACCTTATATATGTTTTTCTTTCTTATTTTGGGATCTAGTTTCCTTCAACAAACAGACCAAAATACACCCGGGATCTAGTTTATTGTTTTCTTCTGTTCTATTTCTTCTTTGATTTTTTTTTTTATCGAGTTTTGTTTTTTGCTTTCTGCTGGTTTGTTTTGTATGTTTTTTTCTACTGTTGTTATTGTTGTCTTCTCTCTCTTTCTTCTATTCTTTTCTGGACATAATGATGAGACAGAGAAACTCACTCCAAAAGAAAGAACAGAAGGAAGTACTCACTGCTAGGGACTTAGTCAATACTCATATAAGTAAGATGTCTGAACTAGAATTTAAAACAATGATTATAAAGATACTAGCTGGGCTTGTAAAAAGCACAGAAGACACTAGAGAATCCCTTACTGGAGAAATAAAAGAACTAAAATCTAATCAGTTCAAAGTTAAAAATGCTATTACTGAGAAGCAGTCACAAATGGAGGCTCTAACAGCTTGAATAAATGAGACAGAAGAGAGAGTCAGTGATATAGAAGACAAAATGATGCAAAATAAGGAAGCTAAGAAGAAGAGAGAAGGACAACCACTGGATCACAAAGGGCGACTTCAACAACTTAGTGATTCCATAAAGTGAAATAATATCCAGATAATAGGGATCCCAGAAATTAAAGAGAGAGAGAGGGGCTGAAGGATTATTTGAACAATTTATAGTTGAAAACTTCTCTAATCTGGAGAAGGAAACAGGCATTCAAGTCCAGGAGGCACAGAGAGCCCCCCTCAAAATCAATAAATATAGGTCAACACATCAACATATGATAGTGAACCTTACAAATTTCAGAGATAGAGAAAATCCTGAGAGCCACTTGGGATAAGCAGTCTTTAACCATAAGGGTAGAAGCATAAGGCTGGCAGCAGACCTGTCCACAGACAGCTGGAAGTCCAGAAAGGACTGGCATGGTATATTCAAGGTGCTAAATGGGGAAAATATGCATCCAAGGACACTCTATCCAGCAAGACTGTCATTCAAAATAGAGAGATAAAGAGGACAACCAAAATCTAAAGGAATTTATGAACAGTAAACCAGCCCTGCAAGAAATAATAAAGGGGATCCTTTGAGCAAAGACAGGGGCCAAAAGTAACAAAGACCAGAAAGGAAGAGAGACATTCTACAGAAACAATAATGCTACAGGAAATACAGTGGCACTAAATTCATATCTTTCAATAATTACTCTGAATATAAATAGACTAAATGCTTCAGTCAAAAGACATAGGGTATCAGATTAGATAAAAAAAAAAAAAGACCCATCAATATGCTGTCTATAGGAGACTGATTTTAGACACAAAGACACCTCCACATTGAAAGTGAAGGGGTGGAGAACTATTTATCATGCTAATGGACATTAAAAGGAAGCTGGAATAACAATTCTTATATCAGACAAACTACATTTTAAACTAAAGACCTTAATAAGAGATAGAAGAAGGACACTATATCATACTTAAAGGGTCTGTCCAACAAGAAGAGCTAACAATTGTAAATATTTCTGCCCCTAACTTGGTAGCACTGAACTATATAAGTCAATTAATAACAAAATTAAAGCAACACATTGATAATAATACAATCATACTAGAGGACTTTACCACCCAACTCACAGCAATGGACAGATCATCTAATCAGAAGATCAACAAGGAAACAAGGGCTTTGAATGACACAATGGACTAGATGGACTTCACAGATGTATTCAGAGCATTTCATCCTAAAGCAACAGAATACACATTCTTCTTGAGTGCACATAGATTCTCCAGAATAGATCGCATACTGGGTAACAAGTCAGGGCTCAACTGGTACAAAAAGACTGAGATTATACCATGCATATTTTCAGACCACAGTGCTTTAAAACTTGAACTCAATCACAAGAAAAAATTTGAAGGAACACAAGTACTTGGATGTTAAAGAAGATCCAAAAAAGAATGAGTGGGTCAGGGGCGCTTGAGTGTCTCAGCCGTTAAGCATCTACCTTTGGCTCAGGTCATGATCCCAGGGTCCTAGGATCAAGCCCCACAGTGGTCTCCCTGCTCAGTGGGAAGCCTGCTTCTCCCTCTCCCCCTCCTGTATTCCCTGCTTGTATTCCCTCTTTCACTGTCTCTCTCTGTGTCAAATAAATAAACAGAATCTTAAAAAAAAAAAAAAGAATGAATGGGTCAACCAGGAAATTAAAGATTTTTAAAAATACATGGAAATAATTGAAAATGAAAACAAAACTGTTCAACCTTTAACCTTTGGGATGCTACAAAGGTGGTCCTAAGAGGGAAGTATATAGCAATACAGGCCTTTCAAGAAAGGTCTCAAAAACACAACTTAACCTTACGCCTAAAGGAGCTGGAAAAAAGAACCTCAAATAAAGCCTAAACCCAGCAGAAGAAGAGAAATAATAAAGATTAGAGCAGAGAATCAATGATATAGAAATTTAAAAAACAGTAGAACTGATCAATGAAACTCAGAGCTGGTTCAGTAAAAGAATTAATCAGATCGATAAACCTCTAGCCAGACTTATCAAAAAGAAAAGAGAAAGGACCAAAATAAGTAAAATCATGAATGAAAGAAGAGAATTCACAACCAACACCGAAAAATACAAACAATTAAAAGAGTTTATTATGAGCAATTATATGCCAACAAATTAGGCAATCTGGAAGAAATGGATGCATTCCTTGAAACTTATGAACTGCCAAAACTGAAACAGGAAGAAATCGAAAACCTGCACAGACCCATAACCAGCAAGGAAATTGAAACAGTAATCAAAAATCTCCTCACAAACAAAAGTCCAGTGCCGGATGGCTTCCCAGGGGGATACTACCAGAAGAATTGATACCTATTCTTCTGAAACTGTTTCAAAAAATAGAAAGGGAAGGAAAACTTCCAAACCCATTCTATGATGCCAGCATTACCTTGTTCCCAAAACCAAAGACCCCACCTAAAAAGAGAATTATAGACCAATATCCCTGATGAACATGGATACCAAATTCTTACCAAGATACTAGCCATTGGATGCAACAGTACATCAAAAGGGTTATTCACCAAAACCAAGTGGGATTTATTCCTGGGCTGCAAGGGTGGTTCCACATCCACAAATCAATCAATGTGATACACCACATTAATAAAAGAAAGGACAAGAACTATATGATCTCAATAGATGCAGGAAAAGCATTTGACAAAATACAGCATACTTTCTTGATAAAAACTCTTAACATACCTCAGGAACATACCTCAAAATCTTAAAAGCCACATATGAAAACTGAACAGGGAATATCATCCTTGATGGAAAAAAACAGATATTTTCCCCTAAGGTCAGGAACAAGGCAGGGATGTCCACTCTCACCAACACTGTTCAACATAGTACTGGAAGTCCTAGCCTCAGAAATAAGACAACAAAAAGAAATAAAAGGCATCCAAATTGGCAAAGAAGAAGTCAAACTTTCACTCCTCAGATGACATGATACTCTATGTGGAAAACTCAAAAGACTCCATCCAAAAATTGCTGGATCTCATACAGGAACTCAGCAAAGTGGCAGGATATAAAATCAATGTACAAAAGTCTGTTGCATTTCTATACACTAACATGAAGCAGAAGAAAGAAATCAAGGAATCAATCCCATTTACAATTGCAATCAATACCATAAGATACCTTAGGAATAAACCTAACCAAAGAAGTAAAGGATCTGTACTCTGAAAACTATAGAACACTTATGAAAGAAATTGAGGAAAACACAAAGAAATGGAAAAAAAAACCCATGTTCATGGATTGGAAGAACAAATATTGTTAAAATGTCTGTGCTACCCAAAGCAATCTACACATTCATTGCAATTCCTATCAAAACACCATCAGCATTTTTCATAGAGTTGGAACAAATAATCCTAAAATTTGTATCGAACCAGAAAAGACCCCGAATAGCCAGAGGAATGTTGAAAAAGAAAACCAAAGCTGCTGGCATCACAATTCTGGATTTCAAGCTGATTTACAAAGCTGTAATCAGCAAGACAGTATGGTACTGGCACAAAAACAGACACATAGATCATTAGAACAGAATAGAAAACCCAGAAATGGACCCTCAACTCTATAGTCAACTAATCTTTGACAAAACAGGAAAGAATATTCAATTTAAAAAAAGTTTCTTCAATAAATGGTGTTGGGAAAATTGGACAGCCACATGCAGAAGAACAAAACTGGACCTTTTTCTTACACCATACACAAAAATAAACTCAAAATGGATGAAAGACATAAATGCGAGATAGGAATTCATCAAAATCCTAGAGGAGAACACACGCAGCAACCTCTCTGACCTCAGCCACAGCAACTTCTTGCTAGACGCAACTCCTCTAGGGAAGGAAAAGGCAAGGGAAAGAAAAGCAAAAATGAACTACTGGGACTTTATTAAGATAAAAAGCTTTTGCCCAGGAGCGCCTGGGTGGCTCAGTCTGTTAAGCAGCTGCCTTCAGCTCAGGTCATGATCCCAGGGTCCTGGAATTGAGCCTTGCATCTGGCTCCCTGCTCAGCGGGAAGCCTGCTTCTCCCTCTTCTTCTGCCTGCTGCTCTACCTACTTGTGCTCTCTCTCTCTCTGTGTCAAATAAATAAATAAAATCTTTAAAAAAAAAAAAAAAAGCTTTTGCCCAGCAAAGGACACAGTCGACAAAACTAAAAGGCAACCTACGGAGTGGGAGAAGATATTTGCAAATGTCTTATCAGATAAAGGGGCAATATCCAAAATCTATAAAGAACTCATCAAACTAGCAAACTCAACACCCCCCCCCAAGAAAACAAAAAAATCCAGTGAAGAGATGGGCAGAAGATGTGAATAGACTTTCTCCGAAGAAAGCATACAAATGGCCAACAGACACACAAAAAAATGCTGAATATCAATCAGCGTCAGAGAAATACAAATCAAAACCATGATGAGATACCAAATCACGCCAGCAGAATAGCTAAAATTAACAACTCGGGAAACTACAGATGTTGGTGAGGATGCAGAGAAAGAGGAACCCTCTTATACTGTTGGGAATGTAAACTGGTGCAGCCACTCTGGAAAACAGTATGGAAGTTCCTCAAAAATGTCCACAATAGCCAAACTATGGAAAGACCCCAGATGACCATACACAGATGAATGGCTAAAGAAGATGTGGTATGTATAAACAATGGAATATTACTCAGCCATCAAAAAGAATGAAATCTTGGGGCACCTGGATGGCTTAGTCATTTAGCATCTGCCTTCGGCTCAGATTATGATCCCAGGGTCCTGGGATCAAGCCCCACATCCGTTCCCTGCTCCGCAGGAAGTCTGCTCCTCCCTCTCCCACTCCCACTGCTTGTGCTCCCTCTCTTGCTGTATCTCTCTCTGTCAAGTAAATAAATAAATTCTTTTTTTTAAAAATGAAATATTGTCATTTGCAACAACATGGATGGAACTAGAGGGTATTATGCTAAGTGAAATAAGTCAATCAGAGAAAGACAATTATCATGTGATCTCACTGATATAAGGAATTTGAATAGTTTTTATTTAAGATTTTATTTATTTATTTGACAGAGAGAGCGAGATTACAAGTAGGCAGAGAGGCAGGCAGAGAGAGAGGAGGAAGCAGGCTCCCTGCTGGAGCAGGGAGCCCAATGTGGGACTCAATCCCAGGACCCTGAGATCATGACCTGAGCCGAAAGCAGAGGCTTTAACCCACTGAGTCACCCAGGCGCCCTGATACGAGGAATTTGAGAAAACAGAGGATCATAGGGAAGGGAAGGGAAAATAAAAAAAGATGAAAGTTGAGGGCGCCTGGGTGGATCAGTGGGTTAAAGCCTCTGCTTTTGGCTCAGGTCATGATCTCAGGGTCCTGGGATTGAGGCCCGCATCGGGCTCTCTGCTCAGCAGGGAGCCTGCTTCCTCCTCTCCCTATCTCTCTGCCTGCCTCTCTGCCTACTTGTAATCTCTCTCTGTGTGTCAAATAAATAAAATCTTAAAAAAAAAAAAGATGAAACTTGAGAGGGAGGCAAACGATAAGAGACATTGAATTCTAGGAAACAAACAGGGTGGCTGGAGGGGAGGTGGGGGGGATAGGGTAACTGGGTTATGTGCATTAAGGAGGAGGACACTTGATGTAATGAACCTTGGGTGCTATATGAAACTGATGTATCACTAAATTCTACCTCTGAAACTAAAAAGAAGAAGAAAAAGGGGGGAAAATGTAAGATAGAACTTGATCCTGAACTTCAAGCTTTTGCTTGCTCAAAAATAAAAACAAAAACAAAAAAAAAAATACAAAAAAAAAATCAAAATTTTCCCAAGGATTTTAAGAGGACTCAGAGTTTCACAACATAATATTTAAAATGTCCAAGATACAATGCAAAATTATTTAACACACAAGAACCAAGAAAACGTAACTTCTTTACAAGGAAAAAGACAACAAATGCCAACCCAGGATCACCTCAATTTTGGAATTCTCAGATAAAAACCTTAAAGCAGATATTATAATCCATGAGATTAAACACTATGAAATGAATGAAAAGATAGATATTCTCAGGAGAGAACTAGAAACTAGAAAAAAAAGGAAATTTGGAACTGAAAAAATACAATGCAAAATTCACTGGGTTCAACAACAGAACATAGAGTGTGGAGGAAAGAATCAGTGAATTTGAAGATAAGTTAACAGAAATTATCCTATCTGAAAAACAGAGGAAAAAAAGTAAAAATAATAATGAATAAAACCTTCGAGACCTGTGGGAATATATCAATAGGTTTAATATGCATTTCACTGAATTCCCAAAAGGAGAAGAGAGAAGTGCAGAATAAATATGTGAATAATGGACAAAACCTTCCCAAATCTGGTAAAAGACAAAATTTTAAAATTCAAGAAATTCAGTAAACACCAAAAATAGTAAACCCCACAGGCCACACCAAAGATATATCATAAACTACTGAAAATCAAAAATAATCTTGAAACAGCCAGATAAAGGCACATTGCATATAGAGTAACAATGATTCAAATGCTGAATTTTTCATCAGAAATCATGGAACCAGAAACAGTAAAATAAAGTCCATTTAAAATGCTATTTCCTGCAAAAATGCCCTTCAGGTATAATAGCAAAATAAAGACATTGTCAGGTGAATGAAGACTAAAATATACACTGTTATAAACTGAATTTTAACACCTCAAAATTTGTTTATTGAACTCCTAACATCCAGTGCTTCAGAATGTGACTATTTTAGACATAGGGCCTTTAAAGAGTTTAAGTTAGGGCACCTCGGTGGCTCAGTCATTTAAGCGTTTGCCTTTGGCTCAGGTCATGATCCCAGGGTCCTGGGATTGAGTTCTGCATTGGGCTCCCTGCTCAGCAGAGAGCCTGCTTCTCTTCTCCCTCTGCCTCTGCCCCCTGCTTGTTTTCTCTCTTTCTGTGTCAAATAAATAAAATATTTAAAAAAAATAATAAATAGGTTAAGTTAAATTAAGTTAAAATGAAGGCAGTAGAGTGGGCCCTAATCCAGTAGAACTGATGTCCTCATAAGAGGTGAAAATTAGGACACAGATACAAACTCAAGCAAGCAAAAGATAGAAAATAATAAAGAGTAGAAATTAATCACATTGAGAAGAAAAAAATAGGGAAAAATTAATGGAACCAAAAGCTGGTTCTTTGAAAGACCAATATATTTCTAGCTAGACTGACCAAGAAAAAAAGAAGACAAAAATTACTTACATTGAGAATCAAAGAGGGGTTTTCTCTACAGATGCCACAGACAGGAGAAGAATAAGGGAGGGGCATCTGGGTGGTTCAGTCAGTTAAGCATCTGCCTTCGGCTCAGGTCATGATCTCAGGGTCCTGGGATCAAGTCCTGCATCAGGCTCCCTGTTTAGTGAGGAGTCTGTTTCTCCCTCTGTCCCTCCCTCCAGCTTGTGTGCACTCTCTCACTTGTTCTGCCTGAAACAAATAAAATCTTAAAACAAAAAAGTTTTGGGGTGACTGGGTGGCTCAGTCGATTAAGCGTCTACCTTTGACTCAGCTCATGATCTCAGGGTCCTGGGATGGAGTCCTTTGTGAGGCTCCCTGCTCAGCGAAGGGTCTGCTTCCTTTCCCCCTGGCTCATGCTCTGTCTCTGTCTATCAAATAAATAAATAGAATATTTAAAAAAAAGTTTATGGGAACACTACTAGCAACTGTAGGCCCATAAATTCAAGAATAGCTGAGAGTCCTTAATGCAACCTACCAAAATTGAATTCATCGCTTAAACCCTTCCAGCAAAGAAGACTCCAACCCTGGATGATTTCATTACTCAATTCTACCAACTATGTAAGAAAGAAATAATACCAATTATATACAGTGTCTATCAGAAGATAGAAGAAAAGGAAACATTTTTCAACTCATTTTATGAAGTCATTACTACCCTGATATCAAAACTTAAGACTCTACAAAAACCAAAAGAACATTACAAAATATGACTAGAACATTATAAACAAACCATAATAAGCCTTTAACATGTGAATTGTGGAATGTCCTTCCTTCTCCCCCTCCTATTCCTCCATAATCCTGCAAAACCAAACCCAACCAAACCCCTGAGAAAGCCCTCAGATACAGCCATGCAGCCTAGACCCGAGGGAAAAAAATGCCAGCAGCTGCAAGCATCTTGCCTCATGCTCTCTGATGTAGGGCGGCTTGATTCGTGGAGTGGAGCTTGAGCTGAATTTTAGATTCCATCCACCCTGTGGTAGGCTGAATAGTGGTCCCCCTAAACACCCATATCCTGACCCCTGGAACATGTGCCTGTCACCTTCTATGACAAATAGGATCCAAAAACATGATTAAGGATTTTGAGATGGAGAAGTTAACCTGTAGTGTCAGGTGAGCCGTAAAGGTAATCAAAACTGCTGTGGGGCACCTGGGTGGCTCAGTGGGTTAAAGCCTCTGCCTTCGGCTCAGGTCATGATCTCAGGGTCCTGGGATCGAGGCCTGCATCGGGCTCTCTGCTCAGCGGGGAGCCTCCTTCCTCCTCTCTCTCTGCCTACTTGTGATCTCTCTCTCTCTCTCTCTCTCTCTCTCTCTCTCTCTCTCTCTCTCTCTCTCTGTGTCAAATAAATAAATAAAATCTTTTAAAAAAATAATAAATAAATAAAGCCTTTGCCTTCAGCTCAGGTCATGATCTCAGGGTCCTGGGATCGAGGCTGAGCAGGGAGCCTGCTCCCTCCTCTCTCTCTCTCTCTGCCTGCCTCTCTGCCTACTTGTAATCTCTCTCTGTGTCAAATAAATAAAATCTTTAAAAAAAAAACTGCCGCTAAGAGAGAGACAGAGGGAGATCTGACTGGAGGAGACGTGAAAGCCATGTAACAACAGAAGCAGAAAGAGATTTGGAGATGCTACACTGCTAGCTTTGAGGATGGAGGAAGAGCCATGAGTCAAGGAATGTAAGAAGGGCTCTGGAAGCGAGAAATGACAGGGAAAAGGATTCTCATCTCCAAGCCTTCAGAGGAACACTGCCAACACTTTGACTTTAGCTCTGTGAGACTGATTGCAGATTTCTGACCTCTAGAGCTGTAAGAGAATAAATTTATATTGTTTTAAGCCACTAGGTTTATGGTAATCTGTTAGAGCAGCAACGGAAAACTGGGAACTGGGCACCTTAGTACACAGCCCAATCGCACGGCTGTTCGAGACGGCCTGTGCGTAGTCTACCTCTTCCTCTTCTACCCACAGACTAGTAAACTAAGACAGAGGCTGCAACTAGTTAGCATTTCTTCTTTCTTAAATTTCTAAGGCCTCCCCCACCTGCAGTCTAGGCATTGGGGTGTAGGTTTTGACTCGTTCTGTCTCTGGCTCCTTTCTCTCTGGTCCTCAAATGCATTAGAAGTAGAAGTTCTGGGACTACACCTTTTTGGGGGGGGCGGCAAATTGCTACCTGCTTTTCTTGGGGGTACCTCAGGAGGAGGAGGTCAGGTTATGCCAAGATAAGGCCCCAACATTCCTCAGTCTCCTGGCTAAATGTCATTATAATACCATCTTAACCACTAATGAATTCCAGCACTACGCATTACTGTGAGAGCACCGAGGGAGGAAAAATTATATTAAAAGTGTGTTTATCAGACTGAATGTGATCTATTTATATGAGTGGATTTTTAAATCAGTTTTGTTCAGTCTAATCAGAATTTTAATGAAATAAACTAGAAATTATCAGAGTGCATTGCAAATGGATGGGTAAGCATAGCTCTATAAAACCTTTGTCTCAATTATACGTGTGGGCACAGGTTCTGTGTTGCAATATAAAATATATTTCTTTTACTGAGTCTTAGTCAGAGGGTTTGAAAAATACTGGAGTATGTGCTTTCAAATAGCTATCCCAACTCTTACCTCACTGTTCTTATGAAGAGTCAAAGAGGAAAATAAAAAGGGACATTGTTGAAAATGCCCTTTAAGTTTTAGAGAATTAATTCTTCACTTAACTCACTTTTGATAGCTTGAGCTTGTAATGATACTGAAGGAAAGCTACCCAGAGCAAGAGGTCTTAACTTGTGTCCAGGTGGTCTAGGAAACCTCTGATTGCTTGCAAAATATCGTAGGTAAAAATGGACATATTTTCAGGAAAGGGTCCATACTTTTCATGAGATAACCAAAAGTATCCACAAACTTTTGATATATTAATCTTGTCTGGCAGTGCCATAATTCTGGGAATGGCAAACCTTGATGATAGTAATTCAAATTGATTTAGGAAAAGACATTCTGATTGAGTCTGGCCTAATAACAGGGTTAGACTAATGGAAGATTAGCAGTTGGTATCAGTAAAGAAGATACCAAATTATGAAGACTTTTTCTTAAAAAAGACAGTCCTTTCTTTATTATATGAAATCAGTTGTGCTAATGATGGGCTATAATACAGGTTGATTCTTAAAGTGGTTGATAAAAAAAACATATTTGGTTTTGTAACCTATTAACTCATATAACCACGTCTCCATTGTAGCCTTGATAGACAGGATCACGGGGACTTGTCCTCTCTTCCCATGGCCCCTTGTCGCTCCAGCTATATCCTATTTAGCCTTACAAATTCATTTTAGGCCTCATGTCCTCCAAAAGCTTTCGCTCTCCATGCCAAGGCTCAAGTGAGTACAAGAGCTCACCGTGCTCTTCCATAGCAACCAATGCACAGCACTATTAGGTACTTACCTCATTACACATCCCATGTGTAATGGGATGCACTGCACGGTCGGTGCTCTGAAGGCAGACAGGGACGGATGAGTCTTAATCTCCAGGTCACCAAAAATTAGCTGGGTGCTTGGCACACAGTAAGAGTCAGTACCCGCTACCAATGGCAATAAATTATAAGTTTAGTTCCTACAGTGTAAATTGCCTATGAGGTTAAATCTTTTCACCTAAGCTTATCAAAATTGCCTAAAGTCTTTTTTTCTTTAACAAGGCAGTATGTATTTTTTAGGTATCTTAATACAACACTATTATAGTAATATTTGAGACCGAGAAGTACTCCAAGGGTGTAGCAGGTATGGACTTCAGGTGAGTCAGGCAGTACTGGGGAAAGGCTACGGTTATAAATATTGGTTGGTGATGACTCGTCCTGCACGCAGTGATCTGAGAAAACAGAAGTGGCAATGTAGGAAACTTATGGGGAGAGTTTCCAGACAATCCCAGCCCCCAGTAAGCATGTTGGTTTCCATAAAGAAAGACAACATTAGCAACAAAATTTGCTTACATCACTTTGACTAAATACCTTCCCCTTAACTATTCAGGGCTCCAAACATTCTTATTTTGTATCTGTGAGAGAATGTTTTGGACGTCTCACCACATATACTTTCCCCCATTTTCTAAGAAAGATGTGGCAGACAGAAAGCAAGAAGTCTAAGGGACTGTATTCCTAGCTGTTGTATTCCAGAAATCTAGACTTCACTCTGCCTTGTTCACTGGTTTACCTGAGGTGGTAGGACAGGGCAGGTGGAGCAAAGGGAAAGGATGAAGATAAAGGAGTGAGGTTTGGGGTTTAGAACACCCCTACCTTGGCTGAAAATCGGTCCTTTAGCAGGAACACATTCCTCTTCCACAGCGCGCACAGCTTAGGCATGAATGCTGGCGAAACAACGAGAAGAAGGCAGCGCCTGGCGGGCCAGCCAGACTCCCCTCACAACACACACTCAGCCCAATAGTAAACCTGTACTGGAATGGTTGGCCAGAAGGCACCAAGCTGGGGGGCGCCTGGGGGCTCAGTCGGTTAAGTATCTGCTTCGGCTCAGGTCAGGATCCAGCCCCACGTAGTGGTCAGGTTCCCTGTCCAGTGGGGAGCCTACTTCTCCCTCTTCCTCTGCCTCTCTAGCCCTACCCCACCCCCACCCCCGCTCATGCTCTCTCTCTCTCTCTCAAATAAATAAAATCTTAATAATAATAATAATAAAGGATGGCATCAATGAGATCCTCCGAGGTCCCAACAAAGTCCCGGGTGTGTCTTCAACTAGAAAACTCAGAAAGTATTGCTCTAACCACTTGTGGCAAATAACCTGATTTACCTCTGGAGTGATCACATACACAGTTCCTGGGGAGGGATGGCAAAATTTACCATGAGGCACAGTCAGGTACATGGAAAATGTTTATTAGGACGCTATTCATCACAGATGAAGAAAAGACCGAGTTTCTTTCGCAACGTCAGGGAGAGCCAGGGCTGGGTCAGCTGCACCTCGGGAGCCAGAAGGAGGCTGGGTCCCCCATTTCCAGCCCCCAGTGGCAGCAGGGTTCTGTGGGGGCAGGAGGAAGACAGAAGGGAGATCCTGCCCATGGGACTTCATTAAGGGATGAAAAAGCAATTTTCTCCTGAAAGCACCAAAACAGCACAGTAACTTTTTCGCTCTAAAGTAAAAATAGGTAGTTTCACCATCATACCTAAACACTGAAAAAATAAGAATCGTCCCCAGGAAACCACAGATCCAAACTTTGGATTCTACACGAACAACCGGGAGCCGTGCAGGTACTTGTTGAGAGGCCACAGGTTGCTCTCACCCACGTTGGAGGTGCGCCTCTGGCATTGTTTGCAGCGCCGATACTTCTCACACTGGTCCAGGAGGAAGAGCTTGTCTGTCGCCCTGAGGAGGGGGGAGGGCGAGCAGTGACCATTAGGTGCCCCCTGAGTCCGCGCCGGGGGCCTCATTTAGAGGCCAGTGTGGTAGAAGAGACGTCACACCTGCTCCCTGCGCTCCAGCGGCTCACCACCCCCCTGGGACAGCCCCCCGCAGCGCCCCCCACCCACCGCGCAGCTCCCGGCAGCTCAAGCCAGCTGGCCATCTCCTGCTTCCAAACTTCTCTTTATTCGATCACAAAAACTCCTCTGTTAGCTTAACTCCTCATCTTACAAATGAAAAAAAGTAACACAAAAAGATGAGCTGACTCTCCAAAGTTATTGTTAATTCTCAAAGCCATGACTAGATTCCCTGACTCTAGATTGTCGATCCACAGCTGGGGAGAGGCGGCACGGATCTCGTACATGTCAGGAAGACGTTCTTGGTTGGCTCCATCATGAGCGCCTCGGTTCCCCAGTTGCCAAACTTACAGACAACCCCCTGACCCTGCTCTTCAGTGACCATTCTGTCAGCCTTGGATGTGTTCAGAGGGAAAGTTTGTCTGTTTCCAACTAGTTATTTCCAAGGATAATTCCTAGTCTCCTCCCCCCATGCCTTCCTACCCTCCCTAAAATGACAATAAAATTACCCTACATGGAGGCAAAGATCGGGGCGAGATGGCAAGTGTAGAACATACATCACGGCATTCTCCAATCCCATCTCCGTAACAGGCATTTCTAATGTACTACAGCAGGAGCTCCTACTGAACCTAGAATTCTCTTCTCCACCAGGTGTGCTAGGCAGCCATGACTAATGAACTGAAGTTGGCCCTGGAAACCCGTCTGCCGTCCCAGGATCTGAGGAAAGCCAACAAGGGGCAGAGGGGGTTTCTCCGCAAACAAAGTCCTGGG
This sequence comes from Ailurus styani, assembly GCA_002007465.1. NCBI lineage: Eukaryota > Metazoa > Chordata > Mammalia > Carnivora > Ailuridae > Ailurus > Ailurus styani. Next base: position 851,219 of record LNAC01000415.1, on the reverse strand, counting down.
AAATCACCTCTCAAAAGCCTTCTCCTCCAGGTCCCGCTGCCTCTTCATTGCAGCACTGCTTTCCCAGTCCTCCTGCAAGCTCTGGTTGATTCTGTTCACCCGCTCCAGCTCAGCATTTCTGTCTGCCAAGTGCCTGGAGAGAACAGCATGGTCTGCTTCTATTCACAACACGGGGAAGGGCAGGCACCAACCTTGGGAGCCCCATTCCCTTTATGGCAGATTAAACAGAAACATTCTGGTTTTGTTCACTCTTCTTTGAAATATACTAAAAGGCATGAACACAGAACAAAGACAAACACTAAAAACATTATAGCTCTCAAATAGTTTATGGGTCTAGGACGTTTCATCTTCAACCCTGGTTTAAATTAGCAGAATTGAAACCTTTTTCCAGTTAACAAATGCAGCCTTTAAAGCCATTAATTTCCTTCGAGGCTAATTTAACTAAACTGAAGAATCATCTCAAATGGATTTCCTATACTGTAGGTTTCTTTCCTTTTATTCCAGTCTCAGTAATCAGCCCACGAGTTGCCACAGGCATGTTACAAGGCAAAGTAGACAGGAATACAGGAATACAAAGTAGACGGGGGAAAGAAACAAAAGTGAGTAGGCAAAGGAAAATGAAATCAAGAAAATACTTAACATTGTGAAGAAAGTAAAATAAAAGAGAGAGAGAGACAAAGTGTTTGGTGAAGGTCACAATATCAAAGAAGTGATTGCACTGTCTCTCTCTTCAAGTACCATGCCCCAGAATTCCCAATGGTAAGTGTCTCTATTACTGGTCTCCAGATGCTCAGCCCTTGCTGTTGTGAAACATCTTAAACCTGGTTCAAATTATTTATATCTATTTCTTGCCCAACTGAAACTCCTACCTTCAGTTCTCATTAAAGTCTAGACGGACTTCATTAAATGTAACCATTGACTTAGCCCACTCTGCAGGGCTCTGTTATAGGCAGCAACTGCCACTAGGTGTCAGGACCCTCTGATAAAAATCAGTAAAGTACTCTGCTGGTTCACTTGTCCTAAGAGAGCACGGCCACATTTTCCTCTGATGAGCACTGATTCAACAATTTAGCTACTGTATGGTCGTTACAAAGATTAAATGAGATAATATACAAAAAGTACCAATGCCTATCACACAATGGGAGCTCAATGACCAAATGGTACTTGATAGGTAGGTAGGTAGATAGATAGATAGATAGATAGATAGATAGATAGATAGATAATAGATAGATATTTTTATAAACTTTTTTTCCTTTTCATTGTGTTTTTTAATAGTGAAAACCACATAGGGGTGCCTGGGTGGCTCAGTCCGTTAAGCATCTGACTTGGGCTCGGGTCATGATCTCAGGGTCCTGGGATGGACCCTGCTTTGTGGGGAGCCTGCTTCTCCTTCCCCCTTTGTCCCTGCCCCATCCCACTTATGCTCTCTCTCTCTCTCTCTCAAATAAATAAATAAATAAATAAAATCTTAAAAGGAAAAAAAAAGAATGAAAGAAATTAAACACAAACAAATGGAAAGATATTCCATGCTTATGGATTGGAAGAACAAATATTGTTTAAATGTCTAGGCTACCCAAATCAAGCTACAGATTTACTGCAATCCCTATCAAAATACCAACAGCATTTTTCACGGAACCAGAACAAACAAGTCTAAAATTTGTAAAGAAACCACAAAAGGCTCTGAATAGCCAAAGCAATCTTGAAAAAGAAAAACGAAGCTGGAGACATCACTATTTTAGACTTTAAGTTACATTACAAAGCTGTAGTGATCAAAACAATATGGTACTAGCACAAGAATAGACACATAGGCCAGTGAAACAGAATAGAGAGCCCAGCAATAAACCCACAACTATGCGGTCAATTAATCTTTAACATAGCAGGAAAGAATATCCAATGGAAAAAAGTCCCTTCAACAAATGGTGTTGGAAAAACTGGACAGCAACATGCAAAAGAATGAAACTGGACCACTTTCGTACACCATACACAACAATAAACTGCAAATGGATTAAAGACCCAAATGTGAGACTTGAAACCATAAAATCCTAGAAGAGAGCACAGGCAGTAATTCTCTGACATTGGTTATGACATCTTTCTAGACCTATCTCCTGAGGCAAAGGAAACAAAACCAAAACTAAACTATTGGGACTATACCAAAATTATATATATATATGAACTTGAACAACTCAACACCAAAAAACCAAATAATCCAAGGAAAAAAAGGGGGCAGAAGACATGAACAGACATTTCTTCAAAGAAGACATCCAGATGGCCAACAGACAAATGGAAAGATGCTCAATATCACTCATCATCAGGGAAATGCAAATCAAAACCACAATGAGATATCACCTCACACCTGTCAGAATGGCTAAAATCAAAAACACAAGAAACAACAAGTGTTGGTGAGGATGTGGAATCTTGTGCACTGTTGGTGGGAATGCAAACTGGTGCAGCCACTGTGGAAAACCATATGAAGTTTCCACAAAAAATTAAAAATACAATTACCCTACAGTCCAAGTAATCACATCACTGGGTATTTACCCAAAGGAAAAAAAAAACCACAACTGTGAAGGGATATATGCACCCCTTGTATTTACTGCAGTGTTATTATAATAGCCAAATTATGGAAACACCCCAAGTGTCCATTGATAGACGAATGGATAAAGAAGATGTGGTGTATATATACACATACCCACAATGGATATTACTCAGCCATAAAAAAGAATGAAATCATGCCATTTGCAACAATGTGGGTGGGTCTAGAGAGTATAATGCTAAGTGAAATAAGCCAGTCGGAGAAAGACAAATGCCAGATGTTTTCACTCATATGTGGAATTTAAGAAACAAAACAAATGAACAAAGGGGCAAAAAAGGACAGACAAATCAAAATAAACAAAGAATAGACTCTTAGCTATAGAGAACAGATGGTTACCACAGGGACAGAGGTGGGGGATGGGTGAAATACGTAAAGGGGATTATCTTGATAAGCACTGAGTAATGCACAGAATCATTGAATTACTACATTGTACACCTGAAACTAATAAAACACTGTGTGTTAACTACACTGGAATGAAAATAAATAAAATAAAATAAAAACTTTTTAATTAAAAAAGAGATCCTCCTTTCAAATCTTTTGGATATATACATAGAAGTGGAATTAGTGAATCATATGGTAATTCTATTTTTAATTTTTTGATGAACTGCCATGTTGTCTTCCACAGTGGCTGCACCATTTTACATTCCCACCAACAGTTCACAGGGTTTCTATTTCTCTACATCCTCGCCAACACCTATTATTTTCTGGGTTTTTGATAGTAGCCATCCTAACAGGTATGAGGTAGTATCTTTCTCTCTCATTTTTCTTTTCTTTCTTTTTTTTGGGGGGGGTTGTTGGTTTTGCTTTTCTTTCTCTTTTCCTCTTACAACATAATAGCATCTTAATGATTTTGTCTACCAGTGAATAGACAGTTTTCTTTCTAATCTTTTGAATAGTCTAGAAGAAGTGCTTGTTAAATGTTTCATGGTGCATGTGGTATAAGAGAAATCTATAATTAGGGAACCTCAGTGGCTCAGTCAGTTAAGCATCTGCCTTCAGTTCAGGTCATGATCCCAGGGGTCCTGGGATAGAATCTCACATTGGGCTTCTTGCTCAGTGGGGAGCCTGCTTCCCCCTCTGCCTGTTGCTGCCCTTGCTTATACTCTCTCTCTCTCCCTAATAAATAAATAAAATCTTTAAAAAAAAGAAAAGAAAAATCTATAATTATTCTTGATTTGAACATTTCACAAGAGAATCAAAGCACAGATATTATAATACAAGATAAATGAGAGTACATTTCATCTTTGCATTTGTGAAACCTTTTGACACTGTTCTGCAAACGTATGTTTTCTTTTTATAAAGCCCTAGGGGGGAGGAAAGATAGCCATCTTATCTGTCTACATTACAGTGATATATACATCTTAAACAGTAAAGGATGTTTTCCTACATCTGCATAAATGAGTTGCAAGGGGAAGAGTGAACAGTTTACTAACTGCTTACTTCATTCAGACTGCCATAGACTTGGCACTCCAGGATAGATATGTGATTGGAATTAAGTTATTAAATTGTGTGATATAAACCACAGCTACATTTGCAATCTTGCCATCCTACATTGCTACCTTTATTCACTGGAATGGAGAATCCCTGTCTCTCAGGTTCAGATAAGCAAATATTCAATGAAACATGAACTACTTCTTGTCTTGAAGAGGCAAAAATCTAGTTAAATGCTAAATGGTGTCCCCACATGTGTTTTGCCTCAGGTCATACAGCTTGGAAATGACAGAATTTAATATCACTCATCACCAGAGAAATGAAAATCAAAACTACAATGAGATATCACTTTATACCAGTTAGAATGACCAAAACCAAAATGATAAGAAACAACAAGTGTTGGCGAGGATGTGAATAAAAAAGAACCCCCATGGAGTGCTGGTAGGAATATAAATTTGTGCAGCCACTGTGAAAACAGTATGGAACTTCCACAAAAAATTAAAAATAGAATTACCATATGATCCAGGAATTCTACCTTTGGGTATTTACCCAAAGAAAATGAAAACACCAGTTCAAAAAGATATCTGCACCCCTATATATATTGCACCATTGTTTACAATAGCCAAGATACAGAAGCAACCTAAGTATCTATCAACAGAAAAATGGGTAAGAAAAATGTGTTATCTATCTATCTATCTATCTATCTATCTATCTATCTATCTACCTATCTATCCATCTATACACACACACACACACACACACACACACACACACGCACCATGGAATATTACACTGCCATAAAAAAGGATGAATTCGTGCCATTAAAGACAATATGGAAGGACCTAAAGAGTTTCATGCTAAGTGAAATAATAAGTCAGATTGAGAAAGACAAATACCATATGACTGTAAAAAAAAATGAGTGAACAAACAAAAAGCAGACTCAACAGAGAACAAATTGAAAGGCTGCCAGAAGGGAGGGGCATGGAGGGTCAAGCAAAATGGGTGAAGGGGAGTGGGACATATAGACTTCCAGTTATGGAATGAGTAAGTCATGGCAATAAAAGGTACAGCATAAGGAATACGGTCAATTATATCATAAGAGCAATGTAACAGGGCAGATGGTTGCTACACTTGTGGTGAGCATAGTATAATGTATAAACTCATCAAATCAAAATGAAAGAAAAAAAAAGAAAGTGGGTGTCTGATGTTTAACTTTAAAGATATTTGCACTGATATGGCATCAAGTCCTGCCATGCCCACCCTGCCACCTTCACCACGTCTTGCCCGCCATGGTAAGTACAGCTCACTACATCAACAGTTCTTTGAAGAAAGGGGGCTTATCAGAGGTTGAGAAAGAGCCTAAGTTTCATGTCCGTGTCCAGTTGAGCACAACAGCATGTTTGTCACTCACACTGTATTTCCAATGGATCGTGCTGATCTGGACAACTCTTTTAAGAAGCTGTACTGCAAAGGGAAAGGAAAAATATGGAGCAGTAACTGGAGGCAGTAGGAGGATTAGGTCTCATTCGTTGGTTTTTCTAATCAATAATCTTCCTTCATAGGGTGAATTGTAAGGACAAACCAAGATGAAGGATTTGATAAGCTTAGAACAATATTTTGCCAACAGTCACTCCTCAATGTGTTCACTATTATTATTGCTTCTTGGTGTTGTAGGAGAAAAAGAGAGAGCGAGCCGGAAGTTGGAGAGGGGAGCAGAGGAGGGGGCGGAGGGGGAGGAGGGAGAAAGATCTGGGCTCTCTTACTCTTCCTGCGTCCTCTGAAGCATCTGCAAATCCCGCTTCTGTTCCACCAGCTGCTGCAGGATGGTTCTCCTCTTGTGGCTGGCAGCGGCCTCCAGCTGGTCCTTCATGTAATTCCGTTCCCGCTTTTGCTTTTCTGCCATCAGCTCACCCTCATCCTTACCAAAGATGGGCTTGCAAGAGTCTGGCTCAAACAGGGGCAGTTTCAGGGGTTTGTTCTTTATCTGAAACAGGGACACACATCGTGCAGACCAGAATTCTACCAGGAAATAAACCGTATGAACAACACCGTAGCACAGTAAAATACCAGCACCTTAAAGGAAGGAATGAGGGCCCCCAAAACCACAAAATGGGTAACACATAAGACTACTCATAACATGGGAGCTTTTTTTTTTAATTTTATTTTTATTCTTTGCCCAAGGGGTACAGGTCTGTGAATCATCAGGCTTACATCTTTCACAGCATTTACCAAAGCACAAACTCTCCCCAATGTCCATCACCCATCCACCCTATCCCTACCCTCCCACCCCCCAGTAACCCTCAGTTTGTTTTGTGAGATTAGGAGTCTCTTCTGGTTTGTGACATGGGAGCTTTTATACAGATTTTTAGAATCCTACTGAAATACAGCATAATTTTTAAGATAACAGTTGTTCCCTTACCTGCGCATCCAAAGCTCTCTTGTAACACTGTGTTTCTTCCATCTTATCTTTTATATACTGGGCTCTTTGTGCAGCAAGTCTGGCAGTTAAGAATAAGAGAAGGTGGGGGGCACAGTGTGTTACTGTCTCTGGTAATAGAGACTATTACCAGACATCACTAAACATCACTAAAACCTATTTCCTAAGTATCAATTGGAGTGAGAGACTGGTAAATAAAAAGTGGTATTTCCTCCTAGAGCTTTCCTTTGAATGAAGAAAAGAGTAACAGATCCATAGGCTAGTGGACAATGTGTTAAATACAGACAGACAGGACAGATGTAAGCACAGGATTGACCATTTTGTCCAAATTCACTACCACTGAGACAGTTACCCCTCCATCTATCGTGCTTTAAAAAAAATCTAGATAGGAAAGCAGGAAGTGTCTATTCATTCTATAAAATGATTCACCATATGATTCCTTTTTAAGAAAAGTGATCTTTCCTATTATAAATTATGATTCTGTTATAGGCAACCCACCGGATACCCACATGATCCATAAAGTGAGTATAATGGAACATATACATTTTATAGAAAAATAATCTTTTGGTCACAAAAACTAGTTTACTATTTGTTTTAGGAGTCTCTTTCCCACTACAATTGCCTCTTTAATTGCTCTCCTGACCCCAGGTGTAGAAGCGTGACCCCCTTAGGCATGTTTGAACTCTGACCCTATCCCAGGCCCCAGATGACCCAAGCAAAACCAATCAGATTCTCATTCCTGAAAATTTATAATTGTGACTAATATTCATCCAAGTTTGAGCTGGAAAAAAGACAATGTCAACCAAGGAGCTGTGGGCGTGAGCAGAGGGAAAGAATTTCTTACATGTCCCTGGTTCTACCCCTCTTAGGTCCCCCATACACTCCTGCCCCTACTTAGTCCTATCCCTACTTACCCCAAAAGTAGAGGCACCCCTACTTAAAACAAAACACCAGCTTTGCCTTGAGATCAACGAGGAATAGCTGGGAATGCTGCTTGTTCAAGACAAGTCCCTTCCTCCATCTGCCAGTGTTAGTGATCACAAAACAACACAAAATGATCCTCTATCATGAATTATAGATCAGTAATCATCACTCTGACAGTCATTTTAATAATGACAGCATTTTCATTTTTCTAACGAAATGTCATGCTCTGGTACTGGCTGCTGGCTAGGTTGGTTTGCTCAGTCGGTTAGAGTGTGCTAACGAAACTACCGAGGCTGATTCAATCCCAAATGGAAATAAGCTTCACATGAAAATTATGAACCCATTTTTCAGGGCCTGTCAGCTAGACTCACTCCTCTGTGAGTTGCACTTGTTCTAGGCGGTCCATCAACTCTCTGTTTTGTCTTTGCTTTATTTCTTTTTCCCGTCTGTTATCCATTTGTTTCAGGAGACTTTGGGAATATTCTTCTTGTTTAAAAGCATTAATCTCAGGACTGAGTGAACGTTTATCAAATAGGAAAGATTTCTGGAATGAAGGAGAAGCAATGCATTTACTTTAAAATACCAAAAAGCAACAAAGAATAAGGTTAGTAATTCATAAGACTAAAGTCAATTATTAATTTACAGTATTTGCCCAGTCCTCAACACACTGACCAGCTAGTGTTGAGGCAACCCACGGAATAATGGGAGTGTGCTCAGGGGTGAATCTGATCAGAACTGCCAAAACCCCACACCTGAGAGAGAAATGAAAAAGGATGTGATGGAGGAGGTCCCGAGCTAGCACAACACACAGACGGAAAGAAAGAGTTCTGAGTGAGTGCAAAGCATGAGCAAGGACTGAGCAGATGTGGGAAGAGGGAGAACTGAATATCCACTCTGGGCCTGGCCATTCTAGACACTGACAGAGATCCGCAGAGAGCCTGGCCCATGGAGCTTGCCTTCTGGTACAAGAGATAGGGAACAAGTGAACAACACATCAGATACCTCTTCCAAGAGGCACCTTGTCTTGTTCATCTTTGTATCCCCAGCCATGAGCACGATGGCTAGCACATAGGAGAGCAATAAATATTTGGTGATGAATAAAGAAACGTATTTTATTAGAGTTATGTCCAGAGTGTCAGACCACCTAGAGAGTGGTGTGAAGGGAGAGAGATTCAGGCAGAATAAATGTAGGCACATAGTTACTGAGAACATTGAATCAGTGGTGAGGCAGGTGGCTCACCTCCATCTAAGAGCTGGGATGTTCAAACTTTAATGCACCTACAAATTGCAGGAGGATCTTATTCAAATGTAGTGTCTCACTCTGGAGGGATAGGGCCCTAGATTCTGAATTTCCAGCAAGCTCCCAGGTGGTGCTGGCTCTGGTTCCTGGGGCATTAGTTTAGTACACTGCCCCACCACCACCAGTCCCAGGGCCTGGCTGAGAATTACTATCATTAACAGGTACCATAGTATCTAACAGGGACTGTAATGCAAAGGTGAAAAATTTGGACACAGACATTGGACAACTCCTGACCCAGAATGAGGCTTCAAATTTGCACAACCCACCTTTCGCCTCTGCCACTTAAACAATGGCAGAGCCTGCAATACTGGAATGTATCCAAACACTCACATTTGGCAATAGAAATTTTGGAAAGACTCACATAAAATTCAGGTTTCTCATTCTTGTGGATTCTTATCGCTTTAGCAACTCCAAGATTGTAGGCAGCATTTTTCTGATTTTGTTCTCTATTAGCCAGACTTCTCATCTTTGAGGAAAAAAATCACATATTGACATAGAGCCTTTAAAATTTTAATTATATTACATTATAATAATCCAACCAAGGTAAAACTTGCCTTTTGGAGGCAATGGTACTTTCTGATGTCTCCACAGATTTGTAAAAGTGGGTTGGGGAAGGTTTTTTTATTTCCTGCTCTGGGGCTTTCGGCATCACCTTTACGGGATCATAAGATCCCATATGATTTACGGAAATCATAAGAGGGAACAGAAGATTTCATAAGTAGTTGCCTAATATCACAAATGCAAGAAAGAGCAGTAGGGTCAATTACTGGAGACCACCGAAATCTGGGTAGTGCAAATATGAATGTGCCATTCTCTCTTTGCTTGCTTAGATAGGCCATGAATTTGAAGGGAAAAACTTTGATTATATCTTACTAGAAATCACAAATAAAACCATATAAATCCGGGAATTCTACCTTTAAAATTCAATCCTCGGAGGTGGGGGAGAAGGGAGAAATCAGCAATAGCTGCAAACATTCAGCTGCTTGGATGTTCATCCCAGGGTTGCTCCATTATTAGTGAAAACTTCAAAACAACCTACGTTTTAATCCAGCAGTAAGTAAATGATTAAATTACGTTACAGTACAGTCATATTTAAGGTGGTTTGTTGTTGTTGCTGTTTTTTAAGTAGGCTCCATGCCCAGCTTGGAGCCCAATGTGGGGCTTGAACTCACAACCCTGAGATCAAGATCTGAGCTGAAATCAAGAGTCAGACACTCAACCGACTGAGATACCCAGGTGCCTAATGGAGAACTTTATAATCATATTCTACTGTCCCATGTTAAGCACTCTTTAATCGAGGTGTTGAAGTACCTGGTGTTTTAAGAGAGCCTCTTGATCCTTTAGGATTTGATACTGCTGAAGGAGTCGCTCATCTTCTATCTCCCTCCTCTTCCTCTCCTCACTGTAGTACAATGGGGAATTGCGCTGTGCTCGTTGTGAACATACATAACACATCTCCTAAACACCAGGTTTGAAGATAAATTAATTATTGCCTTTTACTTTTTTGCCTTCACAGTCCCTTCACAAGCTCTCCAAAGGTTGAGTATATCAACCAACAGACTTCATAAAAGGATGCAGTAATGACATTTAGCAAAATGAGATTTGTAGAATGGGCCCCACAAATATTCAAGAGGATTTACTGAACTCTCACTTGATCAGAAGCATTTATAGCAACTGAAAATTAGAAAGAGATAACCCAATCCTACTTCTGTTAATGCTAGCAGATTTTGACTAGTAGAAAGATTTATTACAGTCCAGTTTTGGGTCCTGAATACATGAGCCATATCCATACATTGAAAAAAAGAGCAATTGCCATAACTCTCATTGAGAAACAGAAGTCAGAGGAAGATTCTGATTGGATTTTGTTTGTTTGAAAACACTGTACCTGTCCTGCCTTATTATGATCCTGGCAAGCGGGGACTGGAGAAAGTTTAGGCTTCATTTCACTGTCGTTTTTCAAACAACCTGGAGATGACAAGCTATAAAAACAGTGCAACATTAATTAATGTTTAAAACAGTCTGACATGAGCAATGATAATTTTAGAGGCAAGTATAAATACAAAAGAAAGAAAAATATCCCAGTTTTTTTTTTTTGGAGAATCTATATGTATAGAGGTTAAGAACCCATGCTTCATATCAAATAAACCTGGGCTTGAATGCCGCTTTTTTGCTTACAAGCTGACTGCAATTATGCAAGCTGGGTCATCTTGCAAAGTCTCAGTTACCAATTCTGTGAAACTGGGGTAAAATTTATTCATTCTATAAAATGAATGTGCTTACTATATGCACTGTTTTAGACATGGGAGATGCAGTGAAGAACAAAACATAGGAAAAAAGAAAGAAAAAGAAATACTAATTTCTATCCTAATGTCCTAATGGCAAAATTCTAATGTCCTAATGGCATTAACATTGTGAAAAGAACTGACAGCCAGTTGATAAACAGGATAAATGAATGAATTCAATAGTATGTGTGATGGTGATAAATGCCTTGCAGTGCTGGAGGGATGGAATGTATTACACCATAAGCAGAATGCCCAGGGACATTCCACCAAGATGATGACATTTGAATAAGGTGAGGGAGTAAGAATAATCAGATATCCAAAGGAAAAAGTATTCCAGGCAGAGCGAATGAGTGCAAAGTCCTTAATGTGGGAGTGTGCCTGTGCTCAATGTGGACAGAGGGAGATGAGATCATGGACAAAAAGTAGGAGAGAGATCAGAGATCAGGCAAGATCTTGAAGGCCATGGCAAGGATTTTGACTTTTGCCCTGGGTAAGAGTGGGAATCCAATGGAAAGTACAATGTCCAGTATTAACAAAACTATGGAGAAGATAGCACTCCCTCATATTCCTGCTACTGGGGAGATAATGCGATACAACCTTCCTGAGAATAATTGGTAACATGTATCAAAGACATGAAAAATGGGTTCATCTCTTATCTTGAAGATTTTACATTAAAGTTTTTATCCAGTAGAATATTCAAATGTGTGCAGAGACTTATGTGTATATTACCACAGTGTTATTTGTAATATTTAAAAAACTAAAAATCAACTGAATAAACAAAAGCAGATGGTCAAACAAAAGGTTAAATCAGTGAAATGATATGCAATTATTTGTTGATATCCTGAGATATTTAAAGCCATGGGGAAATGTTTACCACTTATTGTTGAGTATCACAAAGCTTCACATGATCTGATCTCAGTTGTATTTAAAATGTGTGTATAGGCTCCAAGTATAAATATATGTATATATTGTATATGCATTAAGATGAAGAATATATACCATAATGGTAGCAGAAAGTTCCCTCTATTTATGGGGTTATGACTAATTTTTTTGTATCTTTTACTTTTCTCGTTTTTTAAAAATTTCTGTGATAAACAGTTATTATTTTAATAATCAGCACAAAAACCACTTTTTGGTTCACACCAATAGGAAACCTTCACTAAGTATCCATAACAATTAGTTACTCACTCCTCTTTGCAGCTTCTGTACTTTCTTCTGTTTTGTCATAGGTATTACTTCTTTAGCATCAGTCTCCCTAAAAGACTCTTATGAAAGCAAGTTTATATTGTCTTTTATACATTGTATGGCTCTGTATCTTCAGAATCTAAAATAATGCCCAGCACACAGTGGTGCTCAGTGTCTGTTGGATTGAATTAAATGCCAAAGAACAAGACATTTAATTCTCAATTCTCTTTCATAACAGTGAGATTATTTAAATCAAGTGTGCCTAGGGTTTTCAACATGACCTCGGTATCCCAGAAAGTGCATAAATCATACATATGATAACTGATACATTGTGACACATTAATAAATTCAAAGTTGACAGCACAGTGCTTGAAACTTTGTGCTGATGTGCTGATGTGCAGATGTACATAGCAGATGCTCAATAAATACTTGCATACGGTTGACTGATTGGAGTTCTTAAAAAGTGTCCTCCTCAAAAAGAAAAAGAAGAACATAGAAATCTTTTGACTTAACATTGTTAGAAGACATGGCCATGATGATTTGTAATACATCCATTCATTCAAAGAACATTTATTAAGTGCCAACAATGTTTAGCTAATTCTGCTTTCCATTTTGATCTAAATATGAAACTGTGTAATACTGTAATATCCAAGCACAGGAAACAACAAGGGGGAATCTCAGAAAACAACAAGGGGGACGCCTGGGTGGCTCAGTCCATTAAGCATCTCCCTTCAGCTCAGGTCACGATCCCGGGACCCTGGGGTGGAGCCCTACATTGGGCTCCCTGCACAGTGGGGAATCTGCTTCTCCCTCTCCCTCTGCTCACCCTACTTGTGCACTCTCTCACTCTCTCTCTCTTGCTCTCTCGCTCACTCTCTCTCTCTGACAAATAAAATCTTTAAAAAAAAAGAAAAAAGAAAACAAGGGAAAAATTTGCAAATCCACAAACAGATTTAGATGTTCCCTCCTCGGTGCTATCTTATTTCCACCTCTGTCATAGCATGTATCCTACTGAATCACAATTTATTACTCTACGTATGTCTGGCTTCCCCACTAGATGGTGAGCCCTGACTGAATCTATTATCTCAAGCCCCTAACAGGTAGAATGTACTCAAGTATACTGGATGAGGGAATGAATGGACACTCATTTAAATGCCCTGCATCAAGATAGACCTCAAAAATACATCTAGTAACATACAACAGTTAAAATACCAATGCGTTACCTTTCAGTGTTCATAATCTTCCCGCCAATCCCATTCTGCTCTAACTTGTTCAGCAAGTTGACGCTTGTCATTTTGGAAGGGGAGATAGCTTGTTTATCTCGAAGTCTCTTGGGTGATAAGATCTCTATAGAATGAATGAAACCAAATTTCCTTCCAACTTTAAATGGGTGGTTTTATACTTAACTGATTTTTAAAGCTCATTATTTTACCAGGAAAAATGTTTATATAAGAAACATTTCTTACCTTAAATTATTGTCCCTTGCCCTAGTGTAGTTAAAACAAATATTTTTGCTGTGTACTTCTTACATGCAAAGCATTGGCTGGTCACTTTAGAAAATGCAAAGAGGCAAGTATTTGCCCTTAAAGATCTTTCAGTAGATATATAGACAGTTCCCTTAACGATGGTTCGACTTATGATTTTTTTGACTTTATGTTGGTGCAAAAGCGATATGCATCCAATAGAATCTGTACTTTGAATTTTGAATTGTGATCTTTTCCCAGACTAGCGATATGTGGCAGAGTACTCCCTTGGGACGCTGAAGAGCAGCAAACTGCATCTGCCAGCCAGCCACACAGTAACAAGAGTAAGCAAGCAATGCATTTACAACTATTCTGCATCCAGACAACCAGTCTGTTCTTCACTTTCAGTGGTCAATAAATCACACGAGATATTCAATATTTTATAAAATAGGCTTTGGGTTGGATGATTTTGCCCAACTGTAGGCTAATGTAGGCTAGATGGCACATTTAAGATAGGCTAGCTATACTATTCAGTAGGTTATGTGTATTAGTATGACAGTTTCAACATATGATGGGTTAATCTGGACATAATACCCTAATTAAACTGGGGAAGATCTATAGCTGGATAGAAAAATAAGATATAAAGAAAAAACATGAGAGCTCTCATTTGTAGAGACCTTATTACATGTCAACAATGCTAAGTTCTTTACATACATTGCATAAATAACAACTCAGGACAATGATGGAAAATGTCTAAATTCCAAAGGATGGTGCCATCTTCAAGGGTCTGCCATGTTCAGAGAAGACAGAAGACACTTCAGAGTCCAGTGATGAGAGAAGTGTTCATGGAGGGAGTGAGATGTCAAAAGGATGCTGAGAGGTGAGTAGGATTGGGAGAGACTGTGAGAAAAGGAAGGACATTGTAGGCAGGAGAAAAAGTGTAAGCAAAAGCATGAAGGCAGGGAAGGGCAAGACATTTAGAAGAATATGAAGGGACAGTTTTGCTCAGAGAAGGAGTCTATATGGAACAGTGACAGATGAGGTTAAAAACACAAAAGCATGTTAATATTATGCTAAAAGTTTACACGTAATCATGTAGACCTCATGTTGCAAAACTAATATCCATAAACCAGTGTTTACCCACTGATATGATTTGTTTGGCCCAGTCAGCATTTTTTGCTTCAGTGTCAGTGTGTTGCCCACAAAGCAAAAGTCCTCCAGAGGAAGTCTTCAGAGAGTAGTACAGAAAACCCTAAGGATCTCTAGGACCCTTTCAAAAAGTCTTTGAAGTCCTAGGACTTTCTTCATATGCTTCAACCAAGACAACACATCATAACAGATTAAGTAAAGACATAGATATAAAAATCCAGCTATCTTCTATTAAGTAAAATATCAAAGATGCAAAATTACTATTCTCCATTTCTCATAAAAATTATTATTTATGCTAACATATCACCCTATCATGTTACATGGAACCCCTTCATGCATTTATTATCTGCCTGGACCCCATAGGCCTCTGAGTTTTGGCCTCTTTAAGTAATGGGGAACCAACAAAGAGATCATAGTCTAAAAGCCTGAGTCAGAAAGAGGTCAAGATGAGATATAAGATTCCAGGAATAGAAGATATTTGTTAGATTGCGTGGAGGGGGGTGGGAGGGATGGGGTGATTGGGTGATGTCCACTGGGGAGGGTACATGTTGTGGTGAGCACTGTGTATTGTGTAAGACTGATGAATCACAGGCCTGTGCCCATAAAACAAATAATACATTATATGTTAATAATAAAAAAATTTTTTAAAGGGAGATTATCCTACTTTTCCTATAATTTTAAAGGTTAAAAAAACAGAAATGGGTGTGGAATTCTAGCAAATGCTTTTCAGAATCTAGATTTGGGTGATTTACTTTTCTTATTGATGAACTGTATAATTTTAATACATTTCCTAATGCTCAACATTGCTAAAATAAACCTTGTTTGGCACATGAAAAAAAAAATTCTACTTGAAAAGTCCTGAGGCTTATGAGATTTAATTGACATATATAAAATATCAGCATGGTCATAGTATTTAGCAAATATTCTGTAATTATTAGCCACAACCAATTTACTTTCTTTTGGATTAAGAAATATTTAAATGTTTACCATATATGCTACATTATATAATTACATTTATATAATATTTAATAATGTTTTAGAACTTTCTTATATTTCTAGAATAAAGAAATGTAACTTTTTAGAAATTATATAAACATAGGTAGTTTTTCTTTGAATGTTTATGAGATCATAGGATTTATATAATAAAAATAACTTTAAAAACAATGATCTAAAAAAAGAATATATTTGTTAGAAAGAAGACTACAGGGATTATTCATGAATCTAACTAACTTCATTTACTTGGGGCATAGAAGTCACTAAGCAATATGGCTGGACTCATAAGCAATAAAGCATGACAGATGATGCCCAGAATCATTGGCCTACCTCTGATGCCTTCTTCTTTGTCTGGCTGGTTTTTTAATTTGTACTTCCTTTGTCTCTTCTTTCTACCTTCTTCTACAATGGTCTCCATAGGTGGTTTGTTCTCCATCTCCTTGAGCTCAATCCTAGAAAAAAGCCACGATGTTTACTGCACTAGACCTGAATAGGTGACCAGGTGAATTTTCAATCCTGAGAAGCAATCCATCTAACTCTCTGATTCTGAAGTAAGCCCATTTCCCTCAAGGGGGCGAGTGCTTTGATTTGCTGAGGTTCTCTTTGAGACTAAGTCTGAGAGCTGATCAAGACCTTCCCCCTCAATACTGGGGACTCAAAAGCAGCTCTTATACAGATAAATTGTGGGATTTAAGCTTCTGGGTTTAGTTTCAGTTTGAATTTGTCTGTCTTTTCTAGTTCTATAACCAGATGCCATTAGGAGTGATACAGTAAAAGGTGGCTGTTGGATGTCTCGGAGGCAAAGATTCATAGCCTGGTAGGCAGAGTATGTCTGGAAATAACCATTCCTCTCCTCTCTCTTTCTCCTCCCCACATCTCTATCCCTTCCCCGGGCAAAAGTGAGGGATTTACAAAGGCACAGTGGGGGAATGGCTTTGTTCAGTTGGTGTGTGTAATTGTAGATTTTCTGTGGTCTCAAGTATGGAGTGTTGGGTTAGAGTTGCAAACAAGAGAGATGAGAATGGGGGACAGATGGTACTTCCAGTAGATTCAGGGGCCAAACTTCACATAAATAAAACATCTATAACTGTTTCAACTATTTGAGTCCACAGATGCAAGTCTAGGCTCTCTAATAAACAGGAGAGCCTGTCAATCTCTGGTCTTGACTCATTGCAATTATTTCCCTCCTGGAGTGCTTAAGCCAAAATATGTCCTAGTAGGGCAGCCAAATTTGTTTTCCAAAATATAATCAAAATAAAATTATTTGGATCCATTGACTTCTTTTAGTGAGTAAGGCAACATGATGCAATGGAAAGAACAGTGGAGCAGTGAGGAGCAATAGTTTTTGACTTGGCCAGTCAGTTGTTTGGCCATTCCATCTATGAAATGAAGGGGTTGGACTAACTAATCTCTAATGCTGAGTCTGGCTCACTCTGGTTTTGCTGAGGTATATGTCATACGGTCCTTCCAGCAACCATCCAATGAACACAAGAGGATGTCACACACTCAAAAACCATGAGAAAGTAACACTCTGGAAAGCTGGTTGTTATGCCCCAAACTTCCTCCACCTGAAATGCATAGTAGTTAATGGCACAGCAATAAAGATTAAGAACATGATTAAGGGCATACAGTAGTGATTGAGAGCCACTCACTGGAAATAAAACCCAGTCTCCTGACTCCTACTCCAGTGTTCTTAATACTGTACCATGTTGTTTCACTTGTTAAAAGGAGAAAAAAAGAATTAAAATTACAATTAATTTTGTACCTCTATAAAATGGATAAAATTGGAATACATACTCTACATAGTTATAGTGAAGATGAAGTATAATAATATTGAGAAAGTGCTTAACAGTATCTGACATCTACAGGAGTAAGTGTTCCATAGATGATGACTATTATTATTATTATTATCATTATTATAATCATCGTCAGCAGTAACCACTAGTAATGCCCACGGCACTCTTGACATAAAGTTGTTCCTTTATTCTACCGTCTCTGTAATGCTTGAGGGGTAAAAATCAGAGCATAGACAGGAGGTGGGCTAGACTGCAGAAAGAGGAAGCCAGGTCAGAGGGAGTGATAGAAGGTAGAAGAAAGCTCTGCAGATGAGAAGAATTGCACTAATATTGCAGGAACTAAAGTTGATGGGAGGTAGTATCAGAACTTCCAGGGAACTAAGAGTAGTTTAAAAAATTAAAAGTCCAGATAGATCTAGAAATTACAATGCTAAGTAAAATAATTCAGACAGAGAAAGACAAATACCATATCATTTCACTCATATGTGGAACTTATGAGTTCCACAAAGAAAGAAAGAAAATAAGAGACAAACAAAAAAGCAGACTCCTTAATACAGAGAATAAACTGGTGATTTCCAGAGGGGAGGTGGATGGGGCATGGTGAGATAAAGAGGATTAAGCGCACAGTTGTCATCATGAGCACCAAGTGGTGTTTAGTATTGCTGAATCCTCAGAAAAAAATAACATAAAATAAAAAAGGAATAGTCTAACTGTCCATTATTTTCTATCTTAACTATGGAAAGTATGCATTAAATTCTTCATTGCGGGAGCACTGAGGGAGAGAGAACGCTAGAAGGCGCATGAGCTAGAAAAGGTGAGAAACACGGCCCAATCACATTAATAAATCAACATGGATTGCCGTATCTGGAGGATCCTCTGGAGCAAAGCACTGACCTTGGAAATGCAAGCACACTGTTGGGTCGCTTCCCTGAGATCTCTCTGCTAGACAACACGGAGTCCACAGTGTCAGGCCTCTGAAGGACAGAGACAGAAAAGGGTTACACCTGGGGCGGTGGTCCAGGACACAGTCAAATCTAAGCTACCAGCCATCTCAGAGGCAAAGCTACCCTGGTACTCTCTACTGTTATTTTTTTTTGAGTGCCTAAAGTCTAGAGCTTAAAATCCAATGAGGAATTATCTCATTTATCACCCTGGGTAGTCCCATACCGATGCCACTGATGCTGCCTTTTCTTTTTTTTTTTTTTTTTAAGATTTTATTTATTTATTTGACACAGAGAGAGAGATTACAAGTAGGCAGAGAGGCAGGCAGAGAGACAGGGAGAAGAGGAAGCAGGCTCCCTGCGGAGCAGAGAGCCCGATGTGGGCCTCGATCCCAGGACGCTGAGATCATGACCTGAGCCGAAAGCAGAGGCTTTAACCCACTGAGCCACCCAGGCGCCCAGATGCTGCCTTTTCTCAAACCATTTCCTCTTTGGAAATTGCCTTCGGAGTTTATGGCTTCCTTTACACATCGTTAAGAGGAGAGCCAACTTAATAGAAACTATCAGGAAAATGAACAAGCAAGCTAATTTCATGCTTGACCTAAATAACTCTAAAATGGGGTGGTTAAGAGAAGAGCTTGAGTCTGTTGATTCATGCTCACATCTCCATACTGTTAACAGTTATGTAGCCTTAGACCCTGGGCATATGGGGATAACAATAGGATCTAATTCATGGGATTTCTATGAGGTACTATATGTAAGTGGCTGGCACGGGATAAGCACTCAACAAATAGCAGCTATTATAATTATTATTACATTATGTAATAATCACATATTATACCAGTATAGAATAATATATAAAAATTATTTGGGGATTAATGACATGGTTTACAAAAGGCTTTGAAAGGAATTTCCAGAAAGAGGTTTTAAATACTTTTCCAGCAAAAGCAGCATCATGGAAATAAACCCACAGCTTCCCGAAAGAACCATTCTGCACGACAGCACTCAGGTTTAAGTTCTGGGACATTTGGGGGAAAATCAATCACTCTCGCCACTTTACAGCAAGTTCCCAAAATGTGTTTTATAGATGTTAACATGTATTGGATTAACCTAAAGTTCCATGATTCATGATTCAGGCAGTTCAAGTGGCTTCTCTGCAGCCAGACTTCTCAGACCCTTGAACAGGACTGTCTGCTTTTTGCTTCTGTCCATGAGGTTGATGTATGCAGCAGTCCTCCATTGGCTTTCGCCTCCAGATCCTCTTTTCATGGCATCTTTCTCAGGACTACTTTCTGGAAAATGCTCCTTAAAAGTTATGTCTTAGAATACAGCAGGCCAATTAAAATGCTGTCCTCTCGGGGCTCCTGGGTCGCTCAGTGGGTTAAAGCCCCTGCCTTCTGCTCAGGTCATGATCTCGGAGTCCTGGGATGGAGCCCCGCATCAGGCTCCCTGGAGCCTGCTTCCCCCTCTCTCTCTGCCTGCCTTTCTGCCTACTTGTGATCAGATCTCTCTCTGTGTCATAAATAAATAAAACAAAAAAATCTTTAAAATAAAAAATTTTAAATAAAAAATCTTTAAAAATAAACAAATTAATTAATTAAAATAAAATGCTGTCCTCTCTTATAAACACATTATTAAAGCTACAAAGTTAGTGGCTCCATGGGTTAAAGCCTCTGCCTTCAGCTCAGGTCATGATCTCAGGGTCCTGGGATCGAGGCCCACATCAGGCTCCCTACTCGGCAGGGAGCCTGCTTCCTCCTCTCTCTGCCTGCCTCTCTGCCTACTTGTAATCTCTCTTGTCAAAGAAATAAAAATAAAAAATCTAAAAAAATAAAAAATAAAAAATAAAATAAAGCTACAAAGTTTCATAGAATTCCTGAAGATTAGAGACTGGTGAATGCTTTGGCCTTGCTTCTGGTGGGTTTTCATGGAAAAGAGAGGATTATACCTGTGTGTGTTTCCACTTTAAACACACAGAATCAGTACCTCTCTTTAAAATCCTGCATAAAGCCAGATTGTGGAGAAGACACCAACAGCCTCATTATGCACAACTCATAAAGTCCCCATCCCAGAGCTCCATGAAAGAAGAAATTAGAGGGTAGAATTTGACCATATTTATAGAGTTTCATTTTATAGCCTTTTCTCTTAAAAATGGGGCTTTTACTCTATGGGACTCAGAATTATCTAACATTCTATGATAATCTAATTCACTTATACCAACTTTGTTTGTTCCCAGAGGTACACCGAGGGCACATTAAGCTATCCAGTTAGTCCCACTGACTGACTAGTTCACTAGCTCCTTAAAGTCTGCTGTGTCCAACTTAGCATGGAGATCATACCAGTTATTGAATAGTTAACAATAATGGGGTCAGTTATGAAATTTGTTCCACAACATAGCAAATTAAAAGCTAAAGATACAATTCCATGATTCAATTCACTGTAGACTTTCATTAAAATACTATAACCAGCAAAAACAAAAAAAAAGAATGATTAGAAAGTTTGGTTCTGTCATTTATTAGCACCCTGACTTCAGTCTTCCCACATAATCTGACCCCCATTTTTCTCATTTATAGAATCAGGATGATAATAATGCCAGTTTGATGAAGTTTTGAACCTCAAATAAAATAATATATGTGGAAGAATTTTTAAACTTTAAGGTACTATAAAACATTCAGAATTGTGAGAGTTTATATTACTATTTATATTTTTCAATTGGCATTGACTCAAAACTTAGTTTAAAGTTTCTTTGCCCTTCTAAACTTTTTGTCAAAGAGTTAATCATCTATAAACAAGGACTTCTTTTTACTTGGGTTTAGTGTGATTTAAAATATGTCAACCTGAATTTTTCTTTTTCTTTTCTTTTTTTAAAGATTTTATTTATTATTTGACAGAGAGAGACCCAGCAAGAGAGGGAACACAAGCAGGGGGAGTGGAAGAGGGAGAAGCAGACCTCCCCCTGAGCAGGGAGCCCGATGCGAGGCTGGATCCCAGGACCCTGGGATCATGACCTGAGCTGAAGGCAGATGCTTAACGACTGAGCCACCCAGGCACCCCCCTTTTTTTTTTCTTAAAGGTTTATTTATTTATTTTAGAGAGAGAGAATGTGTGTGCAAGCAGGAGGAAGAGCAGAGGGAGAGGGAGAGAGAGAATCTCAAAAAGACTCCCTATTGAGCATGGAGCCCAATGTGGGGCTCAATCTCCTGACCCTGAGATCACCATCTAAGCTGAAATCAAGAGTTGGTCGCTTAACCGACTGAACGACCCAGGTGCACCTGAATTTTTCTTAATAATGACACACACTTAATTCAAAGCTATGATTGGGAGAGGGGTTTGGAGAAGGAAAACATTAATTTACATTTGCTAGGGCTTTTGCCAAAGTCCCACTTCCATCCATTGAACAAAGGAAGTCCTTATAAAATCTCATCTTCACTTTGTTGCCTCTAATCACAAGGACCCCGATTCCTTTGAAAGTAAATTCCACATTTTGTTTGATGGAAATGGATCTTGATAAAAAAAGCAATGTCTCCTTCACACATCCTTCCACTGTGTCCCTGCTAAATGGACCTTCCAGGGATATCATGACAAAATTAAGTGGAACAACTGGGATATCACCTAGAGGAAAAAAAGACAGGGTGGGGGAAAAAGAAGTGGAAATTACAACAAGGACTTATCACATACACTCACAAATAATTATTTGTTTCTCCGTACTCAAAAATAGAATTGTCCATGTGAAGCCCTTAGTTGTACCCTATCAATAGATAGCAATAGGCACAATTTTCCCTAAAAATACTTTTTTGCTCAAAATAAGAACAATCTGCTTTCTAAGCAGTACTGCAGACAAGCTTTTGACTTTATCTTGGAGACACAGTAATAACTAAGTGCATCTCTTCATCAGAGGTTTTTCTGAAGTTTTCAGCCTTCTTATCTTTTAGGACATACTATAGCAATATTTGCTTATCTCCTCCAGCTATGACACCATTTTTAAATGTTTATAAATATCTATAAATGCCACGTGTTTGGAAAGATAGTCATCTTCAGTAGAAGTTACCATCAAATGAAAGTGTGTCTTATCAGAGGGTATCGGGCTGGATAACTTCTGTTTCCTCCCTAATAAGTACATAAATGATATTGCAGAGGACTATGGTTATATCTACCACAAAAATAAGCACCGGGTCTATTCCACTAGAACAGATCAAAAGTCAGAAGATGGGGTAAATAACAAAGATGATCAAGATGATAAATGCAAAAAGAGGCAGTAAACAAGAGTGACTAACAGAGGAATAGGATAGGAAGAAGTAAGAACATTCTAAACATTCATTCAGCAAGCATTACTTTATAGCTTTTCAAGTGTCTGATGGTGCTGGCTGATGAGGATTAATATATCTACAAGACATATATCAGCCCATAGTCTTCTGAACAACTTAATGATGATTCTATACCACCTCCCTCCATTTCAGTTTTTATGTTTTGTAAATGTCTTAAAAGAAAATGCTCTAATGCCCACCTCTGGATTGTCCCCTCCCATTCATCCAATGGTCTCTTCAATCTGTCTTCCAGTCCATTTATCTCAGTAAGGACAGTATCAACTCATGATGGAAAAGCCAATGGATACATTGTAAATCTTACTCTCATGACCTCTCTGTAACTTCTTTGACCATGCCCTCCCTTTGCTCTTGCATCCATGGCACCATTCTTGGTTTTCCAGTTTCCTCTTCCTTGGTCTCCTTTGCTGATTCCTTCTTCTACTTCTGATAAGATGGTGTTTTATTGTTGTGTGTGTGTGGTTCTTTTTAATTTTAATTCTTTTAAGATTTTATTTATCTATTTAACAGAGAGAGTTCACAAGTAGGCAGAGAGGCAGGCAGAGAGAGAGGAGGAAGCAGGCTCCCTGCTGAGCAGAGAGCCCGATGCGGGGCTCAATCCAGGACCCTGAGATCATGACCTGAGCTGAAGGCAGAGGCTTTAACCCACTGAGCCACCCAGGCGCCCCATATGTTTTTTTTTTAAACAAGACTTTGTCCTTGTCTGTCTCTTCCCCTTACTTCATACCCTCTCCTAAGTAAATTTATCCAAATCTTGACCTCTAGTCTCCACCCCTCACCTGAACTCTGGAATTATTTCTACCTAAGCATCTCTACAGGAATTTCAATTTTAACATGTCCAAAAGTGAACTCATTATTTTACCTGCCAACCCAACCTGCCTTCCCCCTTCATTCCCTGTGGCTACTAATGACAAGAACGTACATCTATTTTCCAATTCCCTGCTCAAAAACTTTCAATGGCTCCTCATTGCCTACAAGATGAATTCCAAAGTCCTTACCATCACAATTTGACCACTACCAACCATTTTGTCTTACCTCCCTCCACTTGCCTCCACAATCATATGCCCTGGCCACACAGAAGTACTCATTACTCCCTTAGTAGGCTTTACTCTTTCTCTTATTCTTGAATTATTCACACTGTTCCTGAAATATTTTCCATAGCTTCCCTGCCAGCAAAGTCCTATCATCCTTAAAGACCTCCTCATATATGTCATCTTCCTAAGCAAAGTTAGGCATGCTCTCTTCTCAGCTCCCCTAGCACTTGATTCAGTTCTGATCAAAGCTGCTTTCACAGTAATTAATCATGTTGCAACATTTGCTTATATATTTATTTCCCATGTTAAATTCTGAGCTCTTCAAAGCAAGGATCATGTTTTGACAATCTTTGAGACTCACTGTATGTTTAGTTACATAGTTAATTAATGATGAAGAATCACAACCCCAAAGGTAAACTCTAGACAGAACTGTTCTTGCAAATTAATTCAAGCATATATATTTAATTCTGAAATTTCTTCAAACTTGTAAAAAAAATAATTCTTCAACCTTGTAAAAAAATAACTGGATCTAAACTACTTTTTTGGAGTATACTATGAGATCCAAGATGGAAAATTAATTCTAAGCAGCAAATATTTTTGTCCAAAAAAATTGGCTATACTTTCACTTTATTTCGTAGGTTTTTGATGAATTAGGATATTTTATGTCCATAAAACTCTAGGTAAAAATGTCTGAAAAGTCCATCAAATCTACCATACAGAACATATGCATAATGAATTCTAAGTATATTTTGTTGGTATTTGTTTTTCCAATCTTTCCATTTTTGGTGGGAAGTTAGTCTGAAAATTAACTTTCAAGAAAGTTCACATAAAGGCAAGTTTTAGCCTTTTTACCTGCTGACTTTGAGGGTAGACTATTCTCTTTATCCATGTATAGGAGGAGCAGATAATAAGGAAGGTCAAAAGGAACACAACCCAGAAATCAGGAAGGAAGCCCCCAAAGGCCCCTAAGTAACCAGGGCAGGCATCACTAAGTCCACACACCAAAGCTGGAATGTAAGCAAGCATCCTGTGTCAGGTGGCTTGCCTGTTTTTTTTTACCACTATATCCCAAGCTCCTGGAACAAGGCCTGACACATAGTTGGCCCTCAGTAAATGTTTGTGGTAAGAGGGAAGAAAGGAAGGCAGGGGGAGGGAGGGAAGGAAGAAGCAATGAAGATTCTAGGGTGTGAGAGGTATACAAGATGTTCATCAAGTCTGTGGAATTATTAACCTTCTCACTTTTAAATTTTAATAATTTAGATTATATATGATAGAAACAGTGATCCTTTTCATAGATAATATGGACTATAATTCTAACCACAGACCCTAATTAACTTTTTCAATATATCCACTTTTAACTTCTGAGAGCCTAAAAAAATGAATAAAGTCTGCACAACTCTGTATTGTGACATTTATATAAATTTGCTTTGATGTCACATCGAGTCTTCCCAGGCCTGCCTCTTAAGCTACTGAGGTTTGAAATGGCCGCAGGAAGACAGTATATCATTTCCTGTGTTGTCCCCCACGCCCTTCCAAAGGTTCCACGTGAAAAGTGAGCTCCTCAACTCAGAAACCCATAAAGCAGCAAGTGAACAGACTTTGCCTTTTCATTTTCATCCCCAGGCCAGTTACGTTCTGAAAAAGTCTTAAATATCGAAGAGATTTACCTGGAATATATACTTTGTTTTGCTTGAGTCCATGAATCTGTACTAACTTCTCCGCCATGAGAAACATGGGCCTCTGAATCAGAATAAACTTGTTGTTTCCCACTTCAAGTTTTTGTCTCATGAAAGTGAAAGTTCCAAGTCCTGGAATCTGAACCCCCTGAAAGACAAAAGGAGGGGGAAAAGAAAAGAACAACAATCAGAATTCACTGAAGGGATAAGGAAAAATAACCCTTAGTGCCATTATCCAAAAAACACGGAAAGAATTAACCATTAAATAGCCAATGATCTCTACAATCTCCTACAGCTATAGCACATTATGACTCTAAGTGTTCATGAAAATGCAATATACTGATCTCCAATGCTTCTGACATCAGATCCCCCATCTCCATTATCATTCAAAGGCTGTGAGGACTAAGAAAACCTGTATGGATGCCATAACTACGTTTAATCTTTATTTAAGATTCCTCTTGTCCTGGGCACCTGGGTGGCTTAGTTGGTTAAGCATCTGCCTTTGGCTCCGGTCACGACCCCAGGGTCCTCCAATGGAGCCTCACGTAGGGCTCCCTGCTCATCAGGGAGTCTGCTTCTTCCTATCTGCCTCTCCAGCCCTGCCCCCCGACACAGCCCCACTCATGTTCTCTCACACACACATACTCTCTCTCTCAAATACATAAATAAAATCCTTAAAAAAAAATTCTTCCTGTACTAAATTGTGTGAAATTCTAAATTTTAATCACTTCCCATTAGAGAGAGGGAATTTAACATAAGAAGCTCTGCTTTCTCATTCCATCTTTTAGGTTTTGTCTCTCATTTAAAATCAGACAATCCAGCATCCAAGGCATATGCTGCAGTGTAGTGATCTTGGCTGCTGGGTAGAAGCAAATGCTTTTGGCTCTCAAACTGTGCCTCTGTCTCCCGGGAAATATCATACCTCAAGGGTTACAAATGTCTACAGGCACCACGAAAGAATGCAAGGAAGTGAAAGTAGCCAACCAGAGACTACAGTGGCTAGAAAGTACAAATCCCATCCAACAGCCCATTGTTGGCTCCAGTCATATGTCATCATGCCGGAATGGAAAACTGGTGGTTAAATCTGCTTATTTTTCAAGAAAAGAGAGAAACAGAGGCAAAACTTCATATAAACTCTACAAACTTTAGGTGGTGATGACGAATTCAAATTACCAGAACAAACAAAAGTTTGAAGGATGAATTCAGCCCAAAGGCTGCCATGCTGGGACCTGTGAGTAGCATGTAAAAGTTCCACAACTTCCCAGATCCCCCCAGACTCCTCAAGTCTCTGACCAGTTCTATGGCATCCAAACTCAAGGCTGGCCAAGGTTTCTCATTTTTGGCACGTTGAGTTCAGTCTCTGATTGTCTTCTTGTATTTCAATGAAAACCCATTCCCTCCAAGGAGGCAAGACAGGGAGCAGTATATCCTTCGATAGCTATGCCGGGAACTAGCTGGTCACAGATAAATAGAATTCATCTAATTCATCTAACTAGCCTGCACATAGCCAGGCTAGTCAGTGATCTGCTTGGTATCAGTAGAAGAGCAGACCTTTTACAAATTCATTACCTAAGAATAAAATCTGTGTTTGTTAAATCTACTATCCATAAGTCATAAGTGGGAGCATCATAAAATCACAGGACTGAAAGTTAAATTGGATGGCCGTAAAGTCTTCTATCTTGCTCAGAGCAAAATGATACAAGACTAAGGAGGAAAGATCCTTTGCACTCTTGCATTAAACTTAAAGTATAAATCTTACCTTGTGTAGGGATAACTGCCTTTCCACAAATTCTGACACATTCGCCCAGATACTAGAGACTTCTGAAATTCAAAGCAAATAAGATATAATTTATTTAAGCATTCATGTGATTGTATCTAGTGCTGGTAAATAAAAAAGTAAATATTAAATGCAGAATCAAATAATAGTAATTCCTATTTAATTTAGAATTAACAGAAAATAAGGTCATTCCCCAAAGTTAATTTTCCTAAGAACTAAAGCTCACCCTTTTAAGTTCCAAAAATGTGCCTAATAATAATAATAGCAATAAATTTATGAATAAATTTTTTCTAGAATAAAGGGAAATCTATCACACACTTCCTTTTATTCTATAAAGGAAATTCTATAAATTCTATAAAAGTGTGCAGAGTTCCTTTTATTCTATAAATAGAGTTAGCCACATATAATGTAAATTTTTTAAAGTTTTTATTTAAATTCCAGTGAGTTAACATACTGTGAAATGTTAGCTTCTGGTGTGTAATTTAGTGATTCAACACTTCCATACAATACACGGTGCTCATCACAAGTCCACCCTTTTATCCCCATCACCTATTTCACCCTAGCCTTGTTTTAATGACCATTCCAAAAGCATTTATGGAGCATCTACTCTGTCACGTGATAAATATAAACCTTCATTCATATACCACTCTATAACACAGGAATAAAGCCAAGCACCACTGAGGCATGAAAGGCTGTTTTCTGTACATTAAATGTCTCTATAGGGCACCTGGGTGGCTCAGTGGGTTAAAGCCTCTGCTTTTGGCTCAGGTCGTGATCTCAGCATTCTGGGATCGAGGCCCGCATCGGGCTCTCTGCTCAGCAGGGAGCCTGCTTCCCCCTCTCTCTCTGTCTGCCTCTCTGCCTCTTTGTGATCTCTCTCCCTCTGTGAAATAAATAAGTAAAATCTTTAAAAAATAAAAAAAAATTTTTTTAAATGTCTCTATACTTCTGTTTTGCTTAATTCTTTTGGGGGGGTGCTCTCTTTATAGGAGATTGTGTGTGTGTGTGTGTGTGTGTGTGTGTGTGTGTGAGAGAGAGAGAGAGAGAGAGAGAGAGAGACAGATCTTTCTGCACAACACTGCCCAGATGATAAACTCCATGAGAGCTGGAATCTAAGTTGTTTGGTGCACTGAGTCTTTGTGTACCATCAACAGTGAGTAGCATGTAGTAGCCTTCAATATTTTTTAAATGTCTTATGCCCATATAACATCATTACTAAACCTATTTTTAAAAATTATTTTTTTAATTGAAATTCGATTGACACATTATATTAGTTTCAGGTGTACAACATGATTCAGTATTTGTCTATATTGAAAAATGATCACCATATTTTTGCTTAATTTTTGACTTGCTTTTCATTCTCATTTGTTACTGTTAAGACTACCAGCTGTCACCACTCTCTGCTGCTAGGGCTCTGCAGACCCCCTGCCTAATCCTAGTTTACTGCTTCTGATTTGCTGTGTTTTTATTGCAACAAATATACTAATATTATCTCTAAAACAATAATTTTTAACACCAGACCTTAGGGTAGGAACCCAAGGTCTTGAATCAGTGCATGGACTTCTCCCTGTTTGCTTTGAATGATCAGAGAGAGGTCTTATATGTTTTTCATGTTCTGAACTGTATTCAAAAAAAAAAAACTGTGGTAGAAAAATAAGCAGTTGCCAGTAACTGGTGTTAAGTATGGGATATGAGGGTATACTCTAGGTATAACCAATATTTAGAAATACAGAGACTTGGCAGCGGCCACTATGCAGGATGGACTTCGCTGGCTCATGTGCCTCGCTCACTCCACTTCCTCTGCAACCAAGTCTGACAGACCCGACAGGGCTTAGAGTGAGAAATTCGGTAAGTCGAAATTGAAGAAGGCAGAAACGCACAAGAAAAATCTACTGCCTTCAAAAGAAACGACTGAACAGGAGAAGCAAGCAGCGAATCTTAATGAGGCGTGCGCAGTCAAAATGCACGGTACTCTCCACAAGTGCTGGCTTCTTACTTCTTCTAGCTGTTGAACTTTGTCAGAGGCAAAGAAGTTGGATCAAGTTTAAATGGCTGTGCTGCCCCTTTTCACATCAAGGAATCAAGAACTACTGACAGCGAAAGCTGCGCTTGCCTCTCCCATCTGCCTGTCTGGCTGGCAGGCAAGGAAAAGAACTTGCATGGTGAAGGAAGAAGCTGGGTGGGAGGACAGGGAAATCTAGAGTGGAAATGAAGCTGGTCCAAGGTGTCCCGCAGGTTGTAAAATGCAGTTTAATCAGAGTGCCATTTTTTTGTTCAAGCAATTTTAATTATGGGAATGCACAATTTTTTAATATGCAAACAAAAAATTTTAAACCTAGAAAAAAAAAGAAATACAGAAAATTAAGTCTGTGTTGACATCTCCATTCCAAACTCAATGATGTGTATTAAAGATACTTTCCAGGGGCACCTGAGTGACTCAGTCGGTTGAGCATCTCTCTCTTGATCTCAGCTCCGGTCAAGATCCCACGGCTGTGGGATCCAGCCCCTTGTTGCATTCTGTGCTCAGCGTGGAATCTGCTTGAGATTCTCTCTCCTTCTGCCCCTCCCCCAGGTCGTGCATGCGCACTCTCTCTCTCTCAAATAAATATTTTTTTTAAAAAGATACTTTTCATTGAGGAACTCTTTGCAAATCAAGCGTGTTATGTTTTAATTCTCAAAATAAAAGATCAAGAACAGTGACATTTACCAGATTGCCACTTTGGGATATGGATGCAGTTGGTGACAAAAGACCAATTCTCTCCCTGCTTTGGAAAATGCTTGATTTATTGGTATAAATTTTATTTCTTTTTTCCTTTTTTAAAATTTAAATTCAATTAATTAACATATAATGTATTATTTGTCTCAGGGGTACAGGTCTGTGATTCATCAATCTTATATAATATCCAGTGCTCATTCCATCACATGTCCTCTTTAATGTTCATCACCCAATTACCCCATCCTTCCACCAGCCTCTGCTCCAGCAGCCCTCAGTTCATTTGCTGTGCTTAAGAGTCT
Source organism: Ailurus styani (assembly GCA_002007465.1). NCBI lineage: Eukaryota > Metazoa > Chordata > Mammalia > Carnivora > Ailuridae > Ailurus > Ailurus styani. The sequence continues at coordinate 820,901 of LNAC01000415.1, read as the reverse complement.
CTCATGGTTTATCTCTCTCTCTGGTTTTGTCTTGTTTCACTTTTCCTCTCTTCCCCTATGATCCTCTGCTTTGTTTCTTAAATTCCACATATCAGTGAGATCATATGATAATTGGTTTTCTCTGATTGACATATTTAGCTTAGCATAATATACAACTTTTATTTCTAATGGCTTAAACCACTACCTAAAGCAGGGAAATTGCAATCTTTTAATTCTAGTATATCAGGGTTATAAATATTTTTATTATATGCCAGAGGAGGAATAGGTTAGGCAATGAGAAGCAGCAATGATTCTCATAGGCATCTGGGAACAAGTTGGGTGATGGAAATTCACTCACCCACCAAGAAAACTAGGGTTGCATGCTACAATGAGCTAAGTGACAAGATTATAACCAAGTATTTCCTCTACTCTGCTCCATCCTGCTGTATTCCCCAGTCTTGCCCACCACCATAGACAAAAGAATTCTCTGGCTGCTAAGAACTAAGAAGGTCTATTAACCGATCCCCATTGTATACTGAATTAAAATTTGCATCATGACCAAAAATGTCATTAATTTACTAACAATACAGAATCTTCATTCCCAGATTTAACACAGAGACCTTTCAAAGTTATTATGTCAAAACTATTAAGTCTTTCACCTAGACTCATGATATGCAGCTCAAATTTCAGGAAAACAATCTGTACCAAAAGGAAATGATTTAATTAGATCCAGGAGAAACTATATAGCTTGCAACCAAACCCTAATGAAAAGACTTGACTGAGCTTAACTGGAAATTTGAGGATCATCTTTCTTCATTTGGATGATATATTCAAGTCATGTTGTTTTACTCTACACAATCTAATGGGCAAAGTTATATAAGAGCAAATTTTATTATTCGAAACTGAGATTTGCTGTTTCTTACTGAAGAAAAAAGAAAGCCTGCACATCATTCCCTTTAGGAAGCTTTAGGGTCCTGCACTTCAGCTGGAATAGGTAGATTCAAAAATCTTACAAACTATGATTTTTAACTTTGATTTTTCTGACATCCCAAAATCAGAGAGGGCATCACTTAATCTCAAAACAAAGAGAATTGTAATCCAGCCTAAGAAGCAAGTTAAAGAATATGCTACTTTTACATTTTAGAGAAAGCTGGGGTAATTATTTATTTTAATCACATACTGAAATCCCATGAATCACTATTATGAAGAAATAATCCCTGAATGTACCTTCTATACTCTCAGTTCAACCATCATTTGACTTCAAATTCTCAACATTTTATGTATTCAAAACCAAATTTTTAAACACAGTGCCAAGTAGCAGGAATACTCTATTTCACGTATGATCATCATAAAAAAGAACTAAGTGTCCATTATGTAAATTATAGAAAAATATATGCCAGAAATAGATATTAATGCCAAATATAAAAGATAAGCTCCCTGACTTCGTAAGACGTCTTCTAAAATTAAAATACTGACACACAAAGCAAAATATTCAGGAACGATTTGAAACAAAGAAACATATTCCCAGAGCAAAGTGCAGTGAAAATATCAATGTGTCACACTACAGACCTACAGCCTTCCTGCCTCTGAAGACTGCTAGCTATGTAGTCTTCAACAGTTTGACTCAGTTCACATCCATAAAATGATGACAGGACCTTCTAAGTACCATAACTACATAATACTAAACTTCGGTGAAACATATGGAAACAACAGATCTTAGTATGTATAATGATGAAAAATTAATTTTTGTGTTTTCCTGAGATTGGAATTTTATCCTTATCTCCTTCACAATGGGTCATTTGTGAACGTTAATAAGTAGTAATTTGACTTCTGTCTCTTTCCTTCAACCAACAAAGTTCTTGCTAGGTCCCCAATGGTCTCCTTGTCAATAGATTCAATAGATATGTTTAATTTTCACCTCTCTGACCCCTCATTCATATGTAACACTGATGACCACTCTTTTCTCCTTTAAACACCTCTCCTGTTGGCTTTTGTGACAACTACTGTCTCCTGGGTTTTCTTCCTACCTGTAGAGCCATTTCTTCTCATTCTCCTTTATAAGATCAACTTCCTCAACTCAGTCATTAAATGTTGGAATTTGGGGGCACCTGGGTGACGCAGTTGGTTAAGTGTCTGCCTTCAGCTCAGATCATGACCCCAGAGTCCTGGGATCGAGTCCCACTTGGGGCCCCCTGCTCAGCAGGGAGTCTGCTTCTCCCTCTCCCTCTGCCCCTCTCCTCCCCTCCCACCCGGCTCATGCTCGCTCTCTCTCTCTCTCTCTCTCTCTCTCTCTCTCTCTCTCTCTCTTTCTCTCTCTCACTGTCTCTTTCTCTCAAGTGGATAAATAAAATCTTAAAAATAAATAAATAAATAAATAAATAAATAAATAAATAAATAAATAAATAAAATGTTTGGCATTTTCAAACGTACAGCCCTCAGCCTTCATTCTTCACTCCAGACTCTTCTTAAGCAGTCAAATCCATGCCCAGGGCTTTAATGACCACCAAAATGCTCATGACTCCCAAGTGTTTTTTTAGAAGCCCAGACGCTCTCCCATTTTCAGGTTCTGGACCCATGTATCTAACTGCCTCTTTGGATATCTCACAGAGAAACTTCACATGCTCAAAACCAGCATCTTCAGGGTGCCTGGGTGGCTCAGTTGGTTGGGTGACTGCCTTCAGCTGGGGTCATGATCCTGGAGTCCTGGGATCAGGTCCCACATAGGACTCCCAGCTCAGCAGGGAGTCTGCTTCTCCCTCTGACCCTCACCCCTCTCATGCTCTCTCTCTCTCTCTTTCTCATTCTCTCTCTCTCTCAAATAAATACATTTAAAAAAAACATAACAAACAAACAAACAAAAAACCCCAGCATCTTCTTTCCCTTCAACCTTGCCCTGTATCCAGGGTTTCAATTTCAATGACTGTCGCCATCATCTATTCAATTATATAAGCCGAGAACTCAGAATTCATCCTTGAGAAAATTCCTTTCTCTCTCTCCCTCCTATCTAGTCCACTACCACAATCTGTAGATTTTACCTCTAAATAGCCTTACAGTCTGTCTACTTCTCTCCACTTTTACTGCTACCAATTTAGACCAAGCTACCGTTCACTCTCACTTAAGTACTGTTCTAGGGTTCTTGACCCTCCAATTCATTCTTCACTTGGCAACCAGAGCAGTCCTTTCCAAAACACAAACTTGATCATGTCATTCAACCCCTCCTTTATCTCCATGCAAAACACTTATGGGCCTTTAATCAGGCTTAAAATAAGGGCCACTATCCTTAATATGATTTGCAAGGCCCGAATCACCTGATGCCTCCATTTTTCTCCAGCCTCATTTAGAACACACTCACCCCTACAATTACAGAGGAGCTATCCTGACTTTCCTTCAATTCCTCAGTCACACCATGCTCCCTCTCATCAACATGCTCTTGTTATTCCCTCTGCCAAGTACACTGTCACCTCCCCTCCACTCCCTACTCCACGGATCCATTTCATCTATTTAACTGCAACTCATTCTTCACATCTCAGTTCAAATCTTCTCTTCTTCAGCAAATCTCAACACACATCCCCATCCTCCCCCTGAGTAAAAGTTCCCAGTGTACCACGCGCCCAACCCTGTAGCACTTACTAATTGTAAATTAATATTTATTTCTGTGATTATTTGGTTAATATGTATCTCTTCCCCACTAGACTATAAATTCCAAGGTTTTTGCTCACCATCAGTTCTCTAGTACCCAACATAGAGTAGGTTCTCAAAATTACTCATATAAATAAATTATATTTAAATACGTAAATATGGCAAATATTTTTAATCCATAAAACCATTATATTTAATGCTTCTTTTAGAATTATTGTAACAGGAAAAAATAGGAGTGATGCAGGGGAAAGAAAAGAGGCTTCTACTCCTACTTATTTTTGTCTTCTTAAGTCATTTGGTTAAAGCACAGGCAAGTCCCTAAGTTACAATGACTTGATAGTAACAGTAGTTTCCATTTCCAGAAAACCAAGGGCACCCATTGCTCATACACATCTCAGTGTCACTTTAGGGGGATTCTTCTAAGAAACTATGCTTTTGATCAAGCCTAGTAAGCTTGATAAGCCTATAAGACGCTGCCGAGTCTTATTCCAACCACCCTGTTCATTTTATGATCGTCTCACTTATTAAACACAACCCCAAAACATCAAGGGCAACAAAAGTAGCCTTTTCTTTGCACAAAGTCTGAGAGAGAGTCATTTGGGGCGGTTGTTTTTAGCTAACATTTATTGAGCACTTACTTTGTGCTAGTCCCGGAGTTAATATATTTTATCTCTTTTAATCAAAATCCTCAGCTGGTCCCTTTCCCTCATTAAGGCAGTCAATCAAGAAACCGTCTCTGGGCATCCAGTGTGAGCCTGCTGTGAGTACCAGCTGGTTCCCTAGACATCATGCCCACTCCAGGGGATGAGAAAGGAGATTTTCCACCTCCCCCTAAGCGGGTTAAGATCCAGCCCGCAGGGCTCGCCCCACATCGCTTACCCTCCTGGCTCAGCGACAGCAGCGTAGGCAGCACCTGCCTGCCCAGGTCTTGCACAGAAGGAACGATGGTGTCCAACATCGCAGGTCTCCAGTTGGCTCGGGGCTCGGTCTTCTTTCTTTATACGTAGTTTGTACACAGTTGATTTGCCCACCCTCCAATCCCCTCTCCTCAGAGTTTTGGATGTGCCTTAAAAATAAAAATTACCAAATCTTTGTGGTTTTTTTCTTTTTTCCCTTACGGAAACGCTGTTCCTCGCTGTCCCTCCCACCACGTGCTGGCTCTCTCCGAGGGGCTGCCACCGCAGGAAGCCCGAGAGCTGTCCCGCACCAGTAGGCAAATCCAAGCTCTGGGCCACCGAGAGGCGCAGTGAGAGCGTGTGCGGGAGCCACGAGGCGGCAAGAAGGGCTAAGGGAAGGCCGGCCAGCCGCAGGGAGGGCGCCGTGCGTTGCTAGGACGCGACAAAGGCTTGCTGCGTTGCTAGGGTGTCAGAGTATGGCCTTGGCCCCGCCTCCTGTGATGGGTCCCCCCGCTGTTGCCCGGGTGATTCCGAAGCTCCGAATAGCGAGGCTGGGGAGTCGTTTTTTATCTTTGCTTTTTTTCTTTTCCTTCTTACCCTGGGCAGCGGCGAGACTTGCTGGCTTTCGTCACCACCTTGGGCCAATTTGGGAACACCTTTTCACCTGAGCGGTGGACATTTGAGTCCCGGATCTGTGCGAGAGTTGCAGTTTGAACTGGACTTTGTTTCTGGCGTTCGGTTTTCCCTGGCTCTCTTCCGAGGAAATGGAGAGCCGGAGGAGGTGGGAAGGAAACTGACGTTTCTTTAATGAAAGTCATTCTTCAATTCTCTTTACACTGCACGAATGTCATCCTACAGACTTGTTTTAATGCTCTCCCCTCTGCTGATAACGAATTATCCCAAAGTGAGCACACGCATAGGCGCCACCCAGGTCAAGAAACAACTCTTGCATCCATCACTCACTACTCAACACTAGGCAAGCTACCCTACCCCTTTGAGGTTCTCTATGAAAACTGAGAGCTAATAAAACAAAAGTCACACAAAGAGTTTCCCCAGAGTGTTCCAGAGAATACTAACTTCTTATGGTATAAATAAATGATCAGTGGAAGAAGGAATGGAGGGAGAGGAAGGAAGCTCTCTCACCACAGAAACACTTCTTCCCCCCTCCAGGGTTTATTCCACAAACACTGTAAATTTATTGGCCTGTGTTTGAACTTTTGGAATCATATAGTATGTATTATTCTGTGTGTGGCTCTGTCATTCCACATTATGTTTATGAGATTCTCCATGGCTTCTGTAGTAGCAGTTTGTTCATCTTCACCGTTGCTTATTATTCCTGTGTATGGCTATGGCACAATTCATTTATCCACTCCACTGTTGAGGGAACTTTTGAGTTATTTCCACTTGGGAGCTCATAGGAACAATGTTGCTGCAAATATTCTTTTTTTTAAATTAATAAATAATGTATTATTTGTTTCAGGGATACAGGTCTGTGTGCTGCAAACTTTTTAACAAAACTTTTGATGTATATACATACTCATTTCTGATGTATAGACAGTTAGGGGTAGATTACTGGGTCATGAGAAATGCAGATTTTAACATATAATGCCAAGCAGATTTCCAAAGTGACTGTTGCAATGGTGGTGGGAGGGAAAAACTTTGGGCGCTTACTGTTAACAGAAACTAGGGAGGCCTGATGGCCTGCAATGTACAGGACAGTCCTATACAGTGAAGACTGTCCCACATTCTACACTATGTTGAAATATCTCATCAGACTGCCCCAGGTAAGAAAAAAGAAGACTACTTATGAACCTAGGAAAAAAAAAACCATTTTAAGTGCAAATACAAAGAAGTTTTTTCTTAATTTCAATATCACTTAATTTCCTAGAAATTCAAAATCCAAGGAAACCGGGGAATTGTGCCTTTTTTTTTCAGGATTTAAGATTATGCCTTTTTCCCCCAGGAATTTAGAAGAATTCTTCACTATTTAGGAAAACTATAATCATTACGATCAATGAGGCTGGTGGCAGTTGAGTAGCCAACACACCAGAGCCAGACTGCATTTGCAGCTGATTCACACTGACTCCTTCTGTTGGTAAAAGCATGTGGCAACTTCATTGGCCTTCCAGCATAGTCATGTCCAGACACGTATATATTAAAATATATATTATTTTACTATACATTAATGACATTATACTAGAATTCAGACCTTACATTCATTTTTTTTTTCAGTAGGCTCCATGCCCAGCGTGGAGCTCAATGCAGGGCTTAAACTCACAACTCTGAGGTTGAGACCTGAGCTGAGATTGAGAATCAGATGCTTAACCTACTGAGTCACCCAGGTCCCCCCTTTATATTCATTTTTAAATGGTATGGGTAAATAAGCTGCATTATCTATAAAATTCACTTCAGGATAGTAACAAGGTATTCAGGCAAAATATTTGTTATAAAAAAGAATCATTACGTCTAATAGGACTGAGAATCTCTGTGCTAAAAAATTACAAGCTCTGTAAGTCAGCTTTTCTCTATAGCTTCTACAAAGGAGGTCAGAACTAGGTTTTAGGCCTTTCATAAGCTAGTTTCTTGAAAAAATAATTTCCTCCCACTCTCTTTTACTAAAGACCTTCTGTCCTTAGTCTATGATGGTGTTTAGTCTTCAAGCACTTGTCTTTTGCAGAATAGGCTGTCTTAAATTCTTTGCAGAAATAAGCAGGGAAGATTATTGAATGGAGCAGCAGCAAACAATGGGCAAACTCTTTTGTGACAGTTGTCTTGACAATTGCTGAGCAGGCTAATTTTTAGTGGTCATATTAGCATTATTATTCAATCTTAAGATAATTAAAGTGAAAAAATATATTAGTTTCTTAGAATAATAGAGTAGGTTGACTTAAACATGGTGATGACACTTCTAGTTTCCAGAAAAGCTGTCTTCGGTTTCCATAAAATGGTTATGGATGACTGCTGATTATTAGTGAATTATAGATGGCCAAAGGAGGATCTAGAAATGATGAAGGCAAAGACCATTCTTTGAACAACTTTTCTTATTACCAAAGGTCTCTTGACAAAAGAGGCTGTGGAGACATCTGTGACCCAGTGTTTACTAGCAACTTTGAACGAGTTACAAACATGTCTCTTGAAAATACACACCCCTTAGTTGATAACAAAGCTCAGGCAAACGTTGCAATTCCACTGCTTAGAATTTGCTCTTTGGATACACCTGCATGATACAAAGATACACACACACACACACACACACACACACACACATATATGCAATACTGTTTGTAATGCTAATTATTAGAATTAACCTAAGATAAGCATCACGGGGAACTAGTTAAACCATAAATTGTACTTTGGAATACATTTTGAAGGGATTGCTTAAAAGAAGGCTGTACATTTAAGTGCTGGTATTTTATTCATTTATTTATTTATTTTTATTAACATATAATGTATTATTTGTTTCAGGGGTACAGGTCTGTGATTCATCAGTCTTACACAATTCACAGCACTCACCATAATGTGCTGGTATTTTAAATGTTTCAAGATATATTAAGTGAAAACTTGTTGCAGAATAGTATTAATATGATACTATTGTTTCAAGTATACATATACATGTAAACATATATGTATATTCATATGTATGTTTATAAATTCATAGAATATTCAAGGAAAGATATATAAAAATATTAACAGGGGTTATTTTTGGATATTGTGGAATTGTGTGTGGAGAGGGAGGAGTTCAGAGAACTTTTAGGTTAACTTTTCTCCTTTATTTACTGTTTACCTAGAGCATGGATTATCCTAGTGGTAATATTTTAAAGGTAATTTGCCAAAGAAAGAGAAACAGAAGACAGAGAGAGGTAAAAGCAGAGTGCAGGGATTTATGAAAACACTGAAGGTGGCGCCTGGGTAGCTCAGTGGGTTAAAGCTTCTGCCTTCAGCTCAGGTCATGATCTCAGGGTCCTGGGATTGAGGCCCGTATCGGGCTCTCTGCTCCGCAGGGAGCCTGCTTCCTTCTCTCTCTCTGCCTGCCTCTCTGCCTGTTTGTAATGTCTCTCTCTCTGTGTCAAATAGATAAATAAAATCTTTAAAAAAAAAAAAAGAAAGAAAGAAAGAAAAGAAAACGCTGAAGGAAACTAACAGGGCCAAAGTTTTCCAAAGTACTTTAATATACATATACTTTTGTGCAAACTTCAACTCACCTTGTAAAACCCACATCAAATGGGTGGTCTTTTTACCCAGACCCCAAAGCATATACAATATTTTTTTAAAGATTTTATTTATTTATTTGACAGAGAGAGATACAGCGAGAGAGGGAACACAAGCAGGGGGAGTGGGAGAGGGAGAAACAGGCTTTCCCGCAGAGCAGGAAGCCCAGTGTGGGGCTCGATTCCAAGACCCTGGGATCATGACCTGAGCCGAAGGCAGACGCTTAATGACTAAGCCACCCAGGTGCCCCTAGCATACACAATATTCAGTGGCTTGTATTAAAGGCAACTTGGAAACCTAGTAAAAAAGAAAACATTTATAATATTCTTGTTTTAATATTATACAATACAGAATAAAAATTTTCAATAAATAATTGAACCCATATCTATGAAGTATCTACTATGTGTCAAGCACTTAGCTAGGTGGTAAGAGGAACACAGCAGAAGAAAATCCCTACACCATTCATTTGCCATTTAACAAATAATTATTGAAGAAAGTTCTGAAATCAGGATTGGGTTCCAAAGTCTACGTGTAAATTGGAAATTCAATAAATGAGCAAAATTACTCTGGAAATGCCTTCTTCAAAAGGCACCATGTTAGAGACCCAGCTAGCACCTTGGGGTTCATAGACCCAGTACAACCAGTTTTTCTCTCTAGCTTTGGATCAGATCACGTTCCTGGGAGATGTACTGAAGCAATTGGCTCATGGCCAGGAAAGCAGTCTTGTCTGAAAAATTCAACCAAATAGTAGAATTGCACTCAGCACTGTGAAATGCTTACACTGTGGTAGGTACTCAGGAACTGAAACAGACTGAAAATATACCAGATGTGTATCTCCAATCCCTTGCTTACTCAAGGGCTTATGCAGAAGTGGATTTGTGGTGGCTTTCTACCACATTAACTTAGCTAAGATGGAACTGCATTTCCCAGAATTCCCTTCCCTGTATGGTTCTAGGTTAAGGTTAGTAAAAAGAGAAATTTGTGTGAGATTTGAAAGGTAGAAGTAAAGCTCTGAAGATCATTGTAGGGCCAGACGCTGATCTGCTGGCTCACCACGTAGGCATGGGCCAGCAGCCTGGCCTGCAGCTCTCCAGCTCTCACCAGATCTCCTCCTTCAGCTCCCCTGAATCCTCAACTAGGTGCATGTTCAACAGTGTGGCCAAAGGCACCACATTATCCTACAGGTCACATGTATCACTGAAGTTACATACAGTGAGAGACAAATGCCAAGTCCCAATTTGCTCTCATAGGTTCTAGTTTGTCCTCATGGATTCCAGCTTATCCTCACCAATCCCAATCAATTTTTTCTTCTCCCCCATTTCATGACCATCTTTCTTTCCTGACTGTTGTTCCTGCTGACTTCAGGCCCAACACCAGACACGGACTGCTTCAGAAGTCCCTATAATTATGTAAGGCCTAATGCCCATAGCAGTCCCATATCCTTCATCATCGATAGGGCTTCTGCTTCCGGTGTAAACTCTAACTGATACAGGGCTAGAGGTTAAGACTGAAGTGTTTAAACTTAAATTGTTCTCTTTCAGCTTTACTTAGACTTAAAGTCATATAAATTAAGGGCTTGTGCATAGCAACTCTATTATAAAAGACACATTAAGAATCAGGTTAGAGGTATGAAGACAATATAATGGGAGTACAAGAAGAGTAATGTTACTTATAACTGAGATGATTTGTTTGAATGCTAAGCAAAGAGGTTTGGGCTTTATTTGGAAGTTGTAGATGGTTCCTGAAGGCCTTGGAATAAGATGATGACCTGATCACTCACAGAGTATTATACTCTCCAGTACTATATTAACATGAGGTTCATATTTCACCACATGATATAAATAATCCATATTTCAGATGGCATCTAAAATCAGAGAAATTAATGAGGGAGATAAAGGAAATCTACCAGATTAAAAGGATAAGTGCTAGCCATTAGAAGGCAGGCCACAGGATGATTAATGTCACTGAAAATGACAGCTGTTTATAGACTTTTGAGAGATGAGATGGCAAAGATACATCTGAAAAAAGGTAAACTAGCTAATGTGACAAATGAGAATATTTTGAGAATAAGCTAGAGAATGATCACCCAAAAAGGGAATATAGCAAAACTCATCATATCAGACTACTTGGAAACGAAGCATTTCAAGTAATAGATAGCACACTGTCACCAGCCTGCCTGGACTATCTACAGGATAAAAGTTATACAATAGGACTTCCACGTTTAATAGATGTGAACTCAATGAATAATATGATAATAATACCCATGTATATAACATTATCTATTTGTGAATAGAAGGTTGATATTTATGCTATAGTCATCTGCGCTGCCCCTCTTACATTTTGTAACTTTTTTCTATTTCATATGTGCTAAAATGAAAAATTTGGCATTGAAAACCTAGCTAACACCTAACACTAGCATAAATAATTTATACAACTGAAAAAATTATAATTCTGAGCTTTAATTTTTCATTGTTAAAAATAGGAATAATGATGATAAATACTAATAGAGGAAATTCCCATATTTTAAGAGAAAAAATGGGAAAAACTGAAATAAGAGAGTTTTTTGGCTTCCAAAATCCTAAACTTGCAGTTACTTGTCGAATTTCACTACTATATTATACCATCCTACATAGGAAAAACAAAATGTGTATTCTACAGACAAAGAAATACTTCTTGATTTTTTTTAAGTGAAGACTACTGATAAATAAGCAAACTCTGAAAAGAATTGAAATGTAGATGATTTTAGGCAATGTGTGATAAATTGGTAAGCCAACTCGCCTCACACAAAGATTAATTGAAAATGGATTGTAGGGTGCCTGGGTGGCTCAATCGGATAAGCTGCTGCCTTTGGCTCAGGTCATGATCCCAGGGTCCTGGGATCGAGTCCCACATTGGGCTCCCTGCTCAGCGGAGAGCCTGCTTCTCCCTCTCACTCTGCCTACTTGTGCTCTCTATCTCTCTGTCAAATAAATAAATAAAATCTAAAAAAAAAAAAGATTAAAAAAAATGGTTTGTAGAACTAAATCTAGAAGTAAAAACTATAAGTCTTCCAGAAGCTTTTAAAACATGTTTTAAACCATAAGAGAGAACTCTTGTGATATTTGGTTTTAAGCAAATATTTCTTAGGACACAAAAAGCATAAATTATTGAAGTTAAAAATGTGATAAATGGGACTTTATCAAAATTTAAAAGTTTTGCTCTTCAAAAGACACCATTAAGAAATGAAAAAGAAAGACACAGAACAGGAAAAAATATTCATGTGACATACATCTGACAACTGGTATACAGAATATACATTTTTTTCCTCAAGTTTTTATTTAAATTCCAGTTAGTTAACAAACAGTGTAATATTAGCTTCAGGTATAGAATTTAGTGATTCAACATTTCCATACAACACCTAGTGCTCATCATAACAAGTGCACTCCTTAATCCCCATCACCTATTTCACCCATCCCCCACCCACCTCCCCTCTGGTAACCATCAGTTTGTTCTCTATAGTTAAGGATATTATACTAAGGAAATACCATTCAAAATCAAAGACAAGGTTTTTAAAATTTCTCAGATAAGTAAATCCAAGAGAAAAGATGAGAAGGTACTTCAGATTAAAGAAAAAATTATCTCGGATGTAACATGAAAGTGCAGGAAAGAATGAACAGCTCTAGGTATGGTATATTAATAGATAAAATATAAGATTGCTAACTATGGACAGCAACAATAATAACTATATCATCTGAGATTTACAGCATGTAAAATAAAACATATGATAAGAAAAATCAAAATAATATATCAGATAATAAAGGAATCCCTGAGAAATAAGAAAACAATGAGCTATGTCCAACTGTTACTCCCAGCTTACTGCTTGGAGGAAGTTTTCAGGACACAATGCTGAGAAGTGAGAGAGCCACAGAGAGAGAGAGAATTCCAGAGATTCTCAGAGAGTCTCCTGAAAAATAATAGAATTAGTAGACAAAGACATCAAAATGGTTATTATTTTAGTATTTCACATATTCAAGAAGATTGAACATGGTAATTAGTGAGAGTAAAGGTATTTTTTTTAGTGAAGGTATTTTTTTAAAGACCGAAAGAAACTTCTAGAAATGAAAAATTATAATGCCTGTGATGAAAAATACATTTGATGGGATTAGTGGCAGAAGAAAGATTGGTGAACTTGAAAACCTAGCAATTTTAAAAAAATCCATAAAGAAGTATAAAGAGAAAAAGAGTCTGAAAAATAAATGGACAGAGGGGCACCTAGGTGGCTCGGTCAGTTAAGCATTAGACATGGAGGGGCACCTGGGTGGCTCAGTGGGTTAAAGCCTCTGTCTTCAGCTCAGGTCATGATCTCAGGGTCCTGGGATTGAGCCCTGCATCGGGTTCCCTGCTCAGAAGGGAGCCTGCTTCTTCCTTTCTCTCTGTCTGCCTCTCTGCCTACTTGTGATCTCTTTCTCTCTCTGTCAAATAAATAAATAAAAGTCCTTTAAAAAAAAAAAGCATTAGACATGGAGAAAGTCAAGAAAATAATACATCAACAAAATAGGAATATCAACAGAGATAGAAAATCTAAAAAGACACCAAAAAGAAATTCTGCATCTGAGACATTCAGTAACTGAAATGAAAAATTCACTAGAGGGATTCAGTAGTAGCTTTAAACAAGGAGAAGAAAGAAACAGTGATGGTGAAGATAGACCAAGAGAAGCCACTGAGTCTGAGGGACAGAAAAAAAGATTGAAGGAAAGTAAAGAGAGTCTATGTGACCTGTAGGACACCTTTAAGCAGACTAAAATATGCATTGTGGGAGTCCCAGAAAGAAATGAAAAAGAAAAAAGGGAAGAGAGAAGATTTGAAAAATAATGCCTGAGAACTTCCCAAATTTGATGAAAGACACAAATATAAACATCTATGAATCTCAACAAACTCCAGGTGAGATGGACTTGAAGAGACTCACAGTGAGACACGATATAGTCAAACTTCTGAAAGACGAAGACAAGGAGAATCTTGAAGGTAGCAAGAGAGAAGTGATACATCATATCCAAGGGATTCCCGATGAGATTATTAGCAAATTTCTCACCAGAAACTTGGGAGACAAAAAGGTAATAGGCCAATATATCCAAAGCACTAAAAGAAAAAAATCCAAGCAAGCATCTTATTACGAGCAAAATGGTCCTTCAATAGTGAGGGAGAAATTAAGATATTCCAAATAAACAAAAAGACTCACCTCAATAATGTTATGGTGGTAGGGACACCTGGGTGGCTCAGCCAGTTGAGTGTCTCAGTCTTGATTTCAGCTCAGGTCATGATCTCAGGGTCATGAGATCGAGCCCCAAGTTGGGCTCCATGCTCACCCCAGAGTCTGCTTGAAATTCTCTCTCTCTCCCTCTCTCTGCACCTCCTCTCCCAACCCATACACTCTCACATAAATAAATAAATAAATAAATAAGCAAACAAATAAATAAATAAAATCTTTTTTAAAAGACCAAAATGTGAGACATGAAACCATAAAAATCCTAGAAGAGAACTCAGTCAGTCACTTCTCTGTCATTGGCTGTAGCAATGTTTTTCTAGATAGGTCTCCTGGGGTAAGGAAAACAAAAGTAAAAATAAACTACTGGGAGTACATCAAACTAAAAAGCTTCTGCACGCAAAGGAAACACGCAACAAAACCGAAAGGCAACCTACAGAATGGGAGAAGATACTTGCAAATGACATATCTAATAAAGTGTTAGTATCCAAAATGTATAAAGAACTCATACAACTCAACAACCACAAAAACAAATAATCCAATATAAAAATGGGCAGAAGACACGAACAGACATTTTTTCCAAAGAGGACATACAGATACCAGACACATGAAAAGATACTCAACATCATGGATCATAACGGAAATGCAAATCAAAACTACAATGAGGTGGGGCACCTGGGTGGTGCAGTCAGCTAAGCGTCTGCCTTCGGCTCAAGTCATGATCTCAGAGTCCTGGGATAGAGTCCTGCATCAGGATCCCTGTTCAGTGAAAGGCCTGCTTTTCCTTATCCTTCTGCTTCTCCCCCAACTCATGCTCTTTTTCTCACTTACTCTATCTCAAATAAATAAATGAAATCTTAAAAAAAAAAACACAATAAGGTATCACCTCATGCTTGTCAAAAGGCAACAACATAAGAAACAACAGCTATGGGCGCCTGGGTGGCTCAGTGGGTTAAAGCCTCTGCTTTCGGCCCAGGTCATGATCTCAGGGTCCTGGGATCGAGGCCCGCATCGGGCTCTCTGCTCAGCAGGGAGCCTGCTTCCCCCTCTCTCTCTGCCTGCCTCTCTGCCTCCTTGTGATCTCTCTCCCTCTGTGAAATAAATAAATAAAATCTTTAAAAAAAAAGAAACAACAGCTATTGGCAAGGATGTAGAGAAAAAGGAACCCTCATGTTCTGTTGGTGGGAATGCCAACTGGTGCAGCCACTGTGGAAAACTGCATGGAGTTTCCTCAAAAAGCTAAATATAGGGGTGCCTGGGTGGCTCAGTCATTAAGGTCTGCCTTTGCCTCCAGTCGTGATCCCAGGGTCCTGGGATCAAAGCCCCACATTGGGCTTCCTGCTCAGTGGGAAGCCTGCTTCTCCCACTCCCCCTGCTTGTGTTCCCTCTCTCGCTGTGTCTCTCTCTGTCAAATAAATAAAATCTTAAAAAAAAAAAAAAAGCTAAATATAGAACTACCCTATGATTTAGCAATCACACTACTGGGTATTTACCCAAAGAATACAAAAACATTAATTCAAAGGGATACATGCACCCTTGTGTTTATGGCAGCACTATTTACAATAGCCAAATTATAGAAACAGCTCAAGAGTCCATCAATTGATGCATGTCTAAAAAAGATGTGGTGGGAGCACCTGGAAGGTTCAGTCAGTTAAGTGTCTGCTTTCAGCTTAGGTCATAATCCTAGGGTCCTAGGATCGAGTTCCACATGGGGCTCTCTGCTCAGGGGAAGCCTGCTTCTTCCTCTCCCTACTGCTCCCCCTACTTGTACTCTCTCTCCTTTTCTCTGTCAAATAAATAATAAAATAAAAATAAAAAAATAAAAAGATGTGTTGTGTGTATATATATTAGAGTATTATTCAGACATAAAAAAGAATGAAACCTTGCCATTTGCAACAACATGGATGGATGTAGAGTATAATGCTAAGTGAAATTAGTCAGTAACAGGAAGACAAATACCGTGAATTTAAGAAACAAAACAAATGAGCAAAGGGAAAAGAGAGAGACAAGCCAAGAAACGGACTCTTAAATACAGAGAACAAACTGGTGGTTTTCAGGGGGGAAGTGGGTGGAGGATGGGCGAAATAGGTGATGGGGATTAAGGAGTACACTTATGATGAGCACTGTGTAATGCACAGAATATCAGATCATGACATTGTATACCATAACATTGTATGACAACTATACTAGAATTAGAATATTTTAAAAATACAAGAAAAGAAAATAACAGGTCCATGTGGTTTTAATGGCAAATTTTCCAAATAATTAAGGCAAAAATAATACCAAATTTACACAAACTCTTTCAAAGAATCGGAAAAAAGAGGGGACACTTCTGATCTCAGTTTTTAAAAACAGCAAAACATTGATACTAAAACCTAAAAAAGAAAAATAAACTACAAAAAAGAAAAATTAAAAGCCAATATCTCTCTTGGGGAAAAAAAAGGTGGGGAGGGGCCCTGTTTGGCTCAGTCAGTTGGGCGTCTGATCCTTGGTTTTGGCTCAAGTCATAATCTCAAGGTTGTGATATTGAGCCCTCCGTGAAGCTCCATGCTCAGTGCAGAGTCTGCTTGAAATTCTTTCCCCTTCCCTTCCACTTTCCTCTGCTCCTCCCCTGCAAAAAATAAATTTAAAAATAAAATATTTTAAATAAATAAATAAAGCCAGTATCTCCCTTGAATATGGATGTAAAAATCCTAATAAAATATCAGTAAATAGGATTCCAGAGATATAAAAAAATTCATAATACATCACAAACAAGAGTGGCTTATTCCAGGAATAAAAGAATAGTTTAACATTTAAAAATTGCATCAGTGTGATGAATGATATTGACAGAATAAAGGAATGGAGGGAAAGCACAATCATCAAAATAGGTGAAGAAAGCACATTTGATAAAACTGAACATGCTTTCACAATTTTAGGGAAAAAATCCTCAAAAAAGTAGAAACAGAAGAAAACATCCTTGATCTTTAAAAAGATTACCCAGTAAAAAAAAAAAATACCCAGTAATGAATTCTATAGCTACATCATTAGCAATGGTGAAATAGTCACAGCTTTCTCCCCAAAGTCAAAGAGAGGATGAGGATATCTACTTCCACTTAGTCACTATTGTGCTGGAGGCCCTAGACAATGCTATAAAACTAGAAAGAAAAATAAAAGGTATAAAATTCAAAACAAAAAGTAAAATGGTTTTCGCTTATATATTATATGAATGTAAAGACAGAAATCCAAAAACGTATCAACTGTTAGAATCAATAAGCTCTCTAGACATAAGGTCAAGATAAAAAAAATCATAATTCTATATACTAGCAAGAGATAATCAGAAAATTAAGTATTGAAATATTCCTCACAGTAGAATAAAAATATCAAATATCTAGGAAA
This sequence comes from Ailurus styani, assembly GCA_002007465.1. Taxonomy (NCBI): domain Eukaryota; kingdom Metazoa; phylum Chordata; class Mammalia; order Carnivora; family Ailuridae; genus Ailurus; species Ailurus styani. The sequence continues at coordinate 803,561 of LNAC01000415.1, read as the reverse complement.
AAATTTAAGAAAATTTACATAAGACTAATATTGAAAACTAAAAAATATTGTAAGTTCATACTACTGAGAGTAACTAAAGATGACCCAAATAAATGGAGGAGGTATATCATGCTTATGAAGCAAAAGACTGAATATGGATAAGATGTCAGTTTCTCCCAATTTGATGTGTAGATTCAATGCAAACCCAATCAAAAGCCAGCAGGAATATTTGGTGGATACTGACAGGTTGAATTCTACATTTATATGGAAATGCAAAGAACCTAAAATAGCCAATACAATCTTAAAGAAGAAAAAAGTTGGAAGATTTTATTATCAGAGTTCAAGACTTACTATAAAGCTGTTACACAATTAAGACAGTGGCCTATTGGTGCAAGGATAGACAAATAGACCAATGTAACAAAAAGAGTCCAGAAATACACCTCTACATATAGACTTGCTTGGTTTATGACAATAGTATCACTACAATTCAGCAGGGAAATGATTGCCTCTTTCATCAAATGGTGCTTCAAAAATTGCATATTCATGTATGAAAAACAACAAACCCTAACTCACATCAGACCCAAAAATTAGTTCATGGTGGGTCATAGACCTAAATGTAAAACCTAAAAAATAAATCTCTACAAGAAAACAAAGGAAAGTAACTTCACTACTTGGGGGTAGGCAAAGATTTCTTAAACATGACAGAAAAAGTGCTAACCTTACCAAAATCGATAAATTTGACTTCCTGAGATTAAGAACTTCTATTATCAAAACACATCAGTAGGAAATTGAATAGGCAAATCAGAGACTGAGAAAATATATCCGTAGTCTGATATATCTGATGGAGGATTCTATCTTTAATATATGAAGAACTCTTTAGATGAATAAGAAAGTTTTAAAATGGGCAAAATTCTTGAACAGGAACTTCTCAAAAAAGGAAGCTAAACATACATCTACCTTATGATGCAGCAATTCCACTTCTAAGTATATCCTCCCAAAAATAACATAATGAGTATGTATGTCTATAAAAATTTGTTCAAGAATGTTTATAGCAGCTTTATTCCTAATAGCCAAAAATTGGCAACAATCTAAACATCCATTAACAGGTAAATGGATAAACAAATTGTAGTATATTCATACAATGAAACATGACACGACAATTTAAAAAAGAATAAACTACTGAAATACACAACATAGATAAATTTCCAAAATATTATGATGAGGAAAAGAAAACGAATGTAAAATACAAATCACAGATGATATTTATATGAACCAGCAAGCTAATTTATGTGATAAGAATCAGAATACTTACTTCTGAGAGATGGGGTATCAACTGGGAGGTAATACAAGAGACTTCCCTTGGGGCCTAAAGATGTTCTATATCTTGATCTGGGTGATGCTTACACAAGTATATACATCTGTAAAAATATATACATGCTTAAGGTTTATCTTACTATATGCAAATTCGACTTTAATTTTAAAAAAGTATGGAACAGCAGTGTACGTATTACTTGGCACATTGCATTCACAAGCTCTGTGTACCATATTCAGGCATTTAAAAATTCAAACTTCGGGGCGCCTGGGTGGCTCAGTCGGTTAAGCAGCTGCCTTCAGCTCAGGTCATGATTCCAGGGTCCTGGAATCAAGTCTCGCATAGGGCTCTCTGCTTGGTGGAGAGCCTATTTCTCCCTCTCCCCTCTGCCTGCCACTCTGCCTGCTTGTGCTCTCTAACTGTCAAATAAATAAATAAAATCTTTCTTAAAAAATTCAAACTTCCTAACCCATTAGAAACACCATATAGAATAGTGGCTAAGAGTCTGGGTTTAAGAATCAGTTCTTCAACAAAAACTTGTTGAGCTCCTTATTGTGTGTCAGGCTGTCTGATGGACAGTGGTATAGTAAACAGTAACACAGCCAAGAGCCCACTGTCACAGAGATCATAGTCTAGTGGAAGACACAAATAGCAAAATATAAATGCTGTAAGTACTACAAAGAAAAATAAGGCAGGACAACTGGACACAGAGTGAGGAGGCTACTTAGAAAGTCTTCTCTGAGATGACACTTGAACAGAGAGCTGAATGATGTAAAGAAACCAAACATAGGAAGATTTAATGGCAGAGTAAGTCCTAGACCTTTAATTTTCTATTCTGGAAACATTGGGCAAACTGTTTGATTTCCCTGGGTCTTAGTTTTATCATCAGCAAAATAAGGATATAATGACTACATGTGATATGAAGGACTGAATGAGATAACGATGTAAAGTGCTAACACAGTACTTGCTGTATCATATGGAGACAATAAATAATTGCCTAAATCATTGAATAAGTTAGAAACAGAATGAATGCACCAGTACTATAGGGGATAGGCTTTTTCTTACTTTTCTATATATAGAGTGTAGGTATTCCATAAACATTTGGGGTTCTGTGTATTTGAATACAACACCTGTTTTGCAATGAGTCTCTTCCAAGACAGCCCTAGCACAGAAAAAGAAAAGATGGGAAAATGAGGAAGCTAGGGCATAAGAACTGGCTAGAGAAAGCAGAGGGAATACCAAGGGATAGATTCAGAGTAGTTATTCTAAACAGCTCACTTTTCCAAGTTCAGCCCATGGATGCAAAATTGAGGCGAGCCAGGTAACAAGCCGAACAATTAAATAGTTGAATCTATAAACTGATGCACATGTATTGCACACCTTTGCTCATCCTGTTTCCTCTACCTAAAATACTCTGCCTCTCTCCATTCCCAACCCATCTCCTGTGACTTCTAGAAGGCACTGTGCTATCTCAAGCATCTCTACCTCTTTGGTAGTTCTTTCTTAAGTTGGAATTCCCCTCCTAATTTCTAACAGGTCCTTGTGCCCAAGTCTTAACTGTTATTAGGAAACTGGCCTCCCTATCTGTACAGCTTGGTTAGGTGTCTCTCATCTGGACTCACATTTCTCGTCTCCAATAGTAACTCAATATTTCTTGAATGATTGTTACATGAAAGCACTTTGTAAACAGCAAGTGTTTGGGAATATCCCCAGAATCTACAGCATACTATTTATACAGAAAGTACCCTCTGGTGGTGAAAGAGGGTTACTATATTTCTAGGTCACTAAGATGTGCTTTCCATACTCTGAGCTTTCAGAGAGCTTTAAAGATTATGTTAAACACACACAAAAGCCATGATGACTTGTATGTAGATGCACCTGTTGCCAAAAAATAATTTTTCTCGAATGAATGTTTCCTATTCTTTTACCTACTCCCATTTTTTTTACCCTCTTCCCCATCACCTCCCATCCTCACTTTCCAATCCCCTTCTACATTTCAACTGGTCCATTGAAAACACAGTTCTGGTGGGCATTTGTTTTGACTGCCCTAAGAGCATCCAGATTTCCTTTTGAAATTCACACATCCAGACTGTGTGTAATCTTGGTGGGGCAGTAATTCCTGGTGACCACATTCCATTACTGCAGCTGAAGGAAACAGATCTTGCCCTCCTTGACTCAGCAGGGCCAGGGGCCAGGCATGTGACCCAAGCATAGTTATCAGATGCTCTTTCTTGGACTCAAGACTGTTGAACCAGGGGCGCCTGGGTGGCTCAGTCAGTTAAGCATCTGCCTTTGGCTCAGGTCATGATGTCAGGATCCTGGGATAGAGTCCCACATCGGGCTCCCTGCTCAGCAGGGAGCCTGCTTCTCCCTCTCCTGCTGCCTGCTGCTCTGCCTACTTGTGCTCTCTCTCTGTCAAATAAATAAATAAAATCTTAAAAAAAAAAAAAAGAAAAGACTGTTGAACCAGTGACAGAAACAACAGCAAAGTCTGGAAGATGTACACTGCAGGGATAGTGTGCCCTCCTCACTATTTGGCTTTGTGATAAGTGCCAGGATTCCTAATGCCCAGCACTCCACAACCCCCTTGATTCCTGCCCATTTCCAAGTCTTAGTCTCCCAGCTCCCATTACTCTGTATGCTTCCTAACCATCTTCCAATAATTCTCTTCTCCTTAAGATAGCTCAAATCAATATCTGTGGTCTTGTCTGCTTACAACTTTGTAAAACAACTAAAAGTCAGACTGGCGTGGTGTCATAAAATGAGGCTATATAACCTCCCATCCTATTATCAGAGAATAAACTTGAGCGTTAAGGAGAAACACTTAAGGGACACCTGGGTGGCTCAGTTGGTTAAGCAGCTGCCTTCAGCTCAGGTCATGATCCCAGGGTCCTGGGATCGAGTCCCGCATCGGGCTCCTTGCTTGGCAGGGAGCCTGCTTCTGCCTGCCACTCTGCCTGCTTGTGCTCTTTCTCTGTCTCTGACAAGTAAATAAATAAAATCTTAAAAAAAAAAAAAAGGAGAAACACTTAAATCCTAGCTTTAGTCAGGCGGCTGAAGCAGGGCCATGTGCAATTAATGTGAGGGTCCTTTGAAATGAAAACCAGAAAATGAAAGGGGTAAATGCCAGTAGGAAGATTAGACATTTCTAATGTAGATTAGATTGGGTAGTCCTAGAATAGAAAACAATCCTCATAATAGCATACAAATTTGAGGTATTTTAGGAGAAAACCATCTGCAGCTGAGAGGCACTCACTGGATTTCCCTTGCTCTCCCCTACTTTACAGAACCTCTCTGCCTGCAGAGAGACAAATGGGGGGAAAAAAAGAAGGACCACATGTATACATCCAATGAGTAATTATGCAAGAGAATTTATGAGACACCAAAGAAACTAGAGGTTAAAACTTCTTTATTCTGTGGATTGAAGAGTGGCTTGTTCAAAAAACAAAGAAACAAGGAGAATCTCTCCTGAGATATTCTGACACTTTATGGCTTATGCACTTAGGTCTAGCTCTGCTCTTATATAGGGCAAAGGAAAGCGTTAACTAGACCAAAAGCCTAATGCCTGCTCCCTGCCTATGGACTCCATATGACTTTGAAACTGAAATTGACCTGTTTGTAAAGAACAACATAAAGTTCTACAAAGGTCTAATATGTACTCAGAGAGAAGAGTGTATTTGGTATAAGGAAACAGAACCCTACTCCATGAGTGCCGGCAGCTTATCAAGTCTTTCTTTCATGGATCATGCTTTCGGTGTATCTAAAAAGTTACTGCCACACCTAAGGTTATTGAGATTTTCTCCTGTTGTCTTCTAGGAATTTCAGTTACATACTCTATATTTAGGTCTATTATCCAGATTAATTTTTGTGATGGGTATGAAGTCTGTGTCTAAATTATTTTTTGTGGGTGAAAGAGTAGTTGTTTGGGCACCATTTGTTGAAGAAATTATCTTTGCTCCATTGTATTGCCTTCATTCCTTTGCCAAAGATCAGTTGACTGTATTTATGTGTGTCTATCTCTGGGCTCTCTATTCTGCCTCACTGATGTATTTGTCTATTCTTTTGCCAATACCACACTGTCTTGATTACTTGGTTACTATAGCTTTATAGTAAGTCTTGGAATTGGACACTATTTGTCCTCCAACTCTGTTCTTTTTTGATATTGAATTGGCTCTTCTGGGTCTTTTGCCTCTTCATATGGAGTTTAGAATCAGTTTGCTGATAACCACAAAATTACTTGTTAGTATTTTAATGGGATTGCATTAAATCAATAGATCAAGTTAGGAAGAACTGACATCTTGACAACATTGTGTCATCCCATCCATGAATATCCTGTTTCCACCCTATTCTTTTTTGTCTTATTGCATTAACTAGGACTTCCAGTACAGTTGCAAAGGAGTAGTGAGAGAAGACATCCTTGTCTTGTTCCTAATCTTAGCAGGAAAACTTCTAGTTTTCTACCATTAAGTATAATGTTAACTGTAGGGTTTTTTTAATCAAGTTGAAGATGTTCCTCTCTATTCTTAGTTTGCTGAGAATTATTATTATGAATGGGTGTCAAATTTTGAAATGATTATGTGATTTTTCTTCTTTAACTTATTGATGTGAAGGTTTATATCACCTGATTTTCAAATATTGAACCAGCCTTAAATACCTGGCTTAAATCCCACATGGTCATGGCATATAATTCTTTTTATACATTGTTGAATTCATTTGCTAATTTTTTTGAGGGTTTTGCCTCTGTGTTCATGAGAGATGTTGACCTATAGTTTCTTTTCTTTTAATGTCTTTGGTGTTAGAATGATGCTGGTCTCAGAATGAGTTAAAATCTTTAAAAAAAAAAAAGAGAGAGAAAAAGAAACTTACTGTCTGACAGTGTCAATTAAATTTTTCTTTCATCTCTGCATTTGCCAAAGGGAAATTAAAATGGAGTTCTATAGTCAAATAAGCTAGAAAAATAACATCAAGTTGAACAAATTTAAATAGGTTTCTTTACTGAGGATTTTGCAGAGACTTCAGTATGTAAATACATGGTACCATGAATTTTAAGAGGTGGGAAGATTATGCTGTGTTTCTTAAACTATTTGATCATAGAAGCTTTTTTTTTTTCAGAGCATCTAGCAGACTTAGTGTTTTATGGTATACATATTGAAAAACATATTATGCCATATTCAATAAATTCATATTCATATTTCATATGATACTCATATATTCGAGAAACTGGGAATAAACTGAGGTCTTGGAAAGTTTCATTCCCAAGTGAAAACAAAGCCCCAAACACCTCTCATACCTCAATTTCTTCATTTGTGGATCCTCTGAAACTCTAAGGTTGGAAGCTACTAGGGAAGCTTAACCAGGGAAGCACTAACAGCTCCACAAAGAATACTGCCTTCATATCTCATTCAGCCTTTAAAAAAAAAAAAAAATCTATTGAGCATCTACTATTTGCTAACAATTAAAAAGCTAGTCCCTGACCTCAAGAAGTTGACTATCAGGCTAAAAAGACAAGTAAATAGGCAGTAACAATTTAGCATGATTAGATGCCACAGAATGCCAGGGAGAAAAATAAAAGAAAACACTATCTAGCCTTGAGGAGTTAAAGAAGGCTTCTCAGGAGAAGTGAGATCAAAGCTGAGACCTAAGCAGCGATTATAGGAACAAAGGGAATGGAAGAAGAGCATACCATGCAGAACAGAAAACACAAAGACCCCTTCAAACCATACACACACGGAATATGAACAAGTTGGGCTGGGGGAGATGAGTATTAGGAAATAAAGCTGAAGAGGTAAGGAGGATGTGTGATGATTCCCTACTTATTCTGAAATCAAGAAATGAAGTATATTAAGCTAGGGACCGAGATGATCAGATTTACATACCACAAATATCACTCCAACTGCAGTGTGGCAAACAGATTAGAGGAAGGAAGGATTAAAAGCAGCAAAGGGACTCTTTAAGAGACTCTTTCAAGGAAGGACTAAACTCTTCCTATTCAAAGTGTTGTCAATGGAACAGCAGCAGCAGCAGCAACGGCAGCATCACNAGACTCTTTCAAGGAAGGACTAAACTCTTCCTATTCAAAGTGTTGTCAATGGAACAGCAGCAACGGCAGCATCATCCAGAAGCTTGGAAGTGCAGACCCATCTCAGACCTACTGAATCAGAATCTACACTTATAAGGTCCCCAGAAGATTTGTTGGTACCGTACAGTTTGGGAGGCAATGGCCTAAACTGCACAGTAGATGCAAAAATAAAGAAATAAACATATTTAAGAACTATTTGGAGGAAGACATGAGAGTATTTAGCATAACCATTGATAGGGTAGGGCAAGGAGGAAAGAGAAACTAGTAAGGGTAAAGAAGAGAGCACTGGGGTGGCTCAGTTGTTGGGCATCTGACTTTGGCTTGTGTCATGATTCTGGGGTCCTGGGATCAAGGCCTGCATAGGGCTCCCTGCTCAGCAGGAAGCCTGCTTCTCCTTCTCCCTCTACCCCTGTTCTGTCTCTCTAGGTCAAATAAATAAATAAAATCTTCAAAAAATATATATAAGGGTAAAGAAGCCTGATAGAAATTAGTGCAATTTCCTAAGATAAGGGACACTGCAAACAGAGAGGCAGAGGGAAGAGATGAGTTCTGTTTTGTACACAGTTGATCCTTAGACAGCATGGGTTTGAACTGTGCAGATCCATTTATATGTGAATTTTCAAAAATAGAGTACAGTGCTATAAATCTAATTTCCTAATGATTACTTTTTCTTATGATTTTCTTAATAATATCTTTTCTCTAGCTTACTTTCTTCTAAGAATATAGTATATAATACATTTAACATGCAAAACGTGTTTGTTAACTGTTGACAGGCTTCCAGTTAATAGTAGGCTATTAGTAGTTAAGTTTTGGGGAAGTCAAAATTGGTAAGTTTTGGGGACACCTGTGTGGCTCAGATGGTTAAGCAGCTACCTTCGGCTCAGGTCATGATCTCGGGCTCCTTGGTCAGCATGGAGCCTGCTTCTCTCTCTGCCTCTACCTGCCACTTGGCCTGCTTGTGCTCTCTCTCTGACAAATAAATAAATAAAATCTTTTAAAAAAAATTGGTAAGTTTTTGACTTACATTTGATGGGAGGAGGGGGTCTGGTGCCCCTAACCCCTGCATTATTCAAGGGTCAACTATCTACTGATTTTTAAGTTCCTATAGGATATGAAGCTTTTCAGAAAACAGCTGGAAATAAAATTCTGGAGTTGAGAAAAGAAATCTGGAGTCATCAAAATGTGTTGAAATAGATTAGATCACTCTAGAGCTGCTCTTTCTAATATGGTAGGCTCTAGCCTCATGTGAGGAGATGAAATGGGATTACTGTGACTGAGAAACTGAATTTAAAAATTTTATTTATTTTTAACTAATTTAAATTTAAAAGCTGGGGCACCCGGGTGGCACAGTCGGTTTAGCACCTGACTCTTGGTTTCGGCTTAGGTCAAGATCTCAGGGTCATGAGACTGAGTCCTTGCTCAGTGGGGAGCCTGCTTCTCCCTCTGCCTGCCACTCTCCCTCTCTCTGTCAAATAAAAAATAAAATCTTTAAAAAATTAAAATAAAAAAAATTTACATCCAAATTGAGATGAGCTGTAAATATAAAAAACAGGTTTTGAAGAATTAGTACAAAAAAAGTAGAATATTTCTATTTTTTTTAAAGACTTTGTTTATTTATTTGATAGAGAGAGAGGGAGAGTGGCAGGCAGAGGGAGAAGCAGGCTCCCCACTAAGCAAGGAGCCTGACGCTGGGCTTGATCCCAAGATCCTTAGATCATGACCTGAGCTGGAGGCAGGACGCTTAACTGACTGAGCCACCCAGGTGCCCCTAAAAGTAGACTATTTCATTATTTTTTTATTAGTTACATGTTGAAATGATAATATTTTACATATATTGGGTTAAAACATATTAAAATTACCTTTACCTCCTTTTTAATTTTTTTAATGTGGCTACTGGAAAAAAATTAATTATATATATGGCTCACATTATATTTATACAGGAAAGCTCTGCTTTAGAAGTAGGCAGTGAGAAACATAGAAAGGCTAGGATAACATTCCATGGGATGCCAGAGACAGACAAGGTCACGTGGCACGTGTTATGGCAATCAAGACAAAGCTCAATCATTTCAAGATGGATATGATTAAACATACAATGCTAAGTAAAAGAAAGATTGAAGTGTCCAAAGAAGCCAAAGGTGAGTTTTTAGATTAGTTTAAATTAAATGTGCAGACTCAAGTCAGACGGCAAAAGGCTGAGGAGTCAATAATTTGTAAGGAAGTGGAGATAACAATTCCATTGAGAAATCTATGAAGAAGAGTAGACCAAGAGAGGGCAGGGGCATGTTATAGAAGGACTTTTTGTTTAAGAGAGGAAAGACATGGGGCGCCTGGGTGGCTCAATTGGTTAAGCGCATGGGATTGAGTCCTACATCGGGCTCCCTGCTTAGTGGGGAGTCTGCTTCTCCCTCTTACTCTGCCTGCTGCTCCCCCTGCTTGTGCTCACACTTTTTATTCAATAAAATCCTAAAAAAAAAAAAAAAAAGAGAGCAAGGAAAGATATGAATCTATTTTTTTTAAAGATTTTATGTATTTATTTGACAGAGAGAGAAAGATCACAAGTAGGCAGAGATGCAGGCAGAGGGAGAGGGGGAAGCAGGTTCCCCCCTGAGCAGAGAGCCTGATTCGGGGCTCAGTGGAGGCAGGAGCACTGAGAAAACCACATCCCCAAGAGCCAGGGATGGTGACTGCCTAAGAGTGAGCCTTAATTAGAACAGAGAACATCTCCACCCCAAGTCCCCATTCCACTGTCAATTAACTAGCATCAAGCAATAAGTAACCTATAAGACTTTCTCTGGGGTGCAACAGAAACTCAAAATCTAAATATAAGAATGGAGAAAAGTAAACCTCTGGTAACCCCTACCCAAAACACAAAGTACAGCTAGAGAAATTTTAAGCCTGTGGTACACTGACAGTAATCTCAAACCCAGCCCAGCTACTAACTCTACACTAAAGGCATAGGTGTGCCTATTCCCAGGCACACAAATTATCTATCTCAATCTCTAGTCCTACAGATGTCTGGCTTTCAATAAAAAAATGACAAAGAATACAAAAGGTCCAGAAAAAAAAAGATACCTTCCTAAAACGATACCTTCCTAAGAGACAAAGTAATCATCAGAACTAGAGTCAAGACAGATGAATGGATAAGGAAAATGTGAGATATAAATACACACACACACACACACACACACACATATATGTGGAATATATGTAAATGGAATTATATATATATATATAATGGAACTATATATATATATAATGGAATATTACATAGCCATCAAAAAATCTTGCCACTTGCAAGGACACAGACAGAACTAGAGGATATTATGCTAAGCGAAATAAGTCAGTCAGAGAAAGACAATTATCATATGATCTCACTGGTATGTGGAATTTAAGAAACAAGGCAGAGAATCATAGGGGAAGAGAGGAAAAATTAAACAAGATGAAACCAGAGAGGGAGACAAACCATAAGACATTCTTAATCTTAGGAAACAAACTGAGGTTTGCTGAAGGGGAAGGGGGTGGTGGAGGGATGATGGACACTAAGGAGGGTATGTGTTGTAATATGCACTGGGTATTATGTAAGAGTGATGAATCACAGGCCTGTACCCCTGAAACAAACAATACATTATATGTTAATTTAAAAAAAAGAACTAGAGTCAGATATGACATATATGTTGGAACTGATAGGGAATTAAAAATAAGTATGATTAATATGTTAAGTCTCCAATGGAAGAGATGGACAACATATAAGATATGATAGGTAATTTCAACAGAGAGATGGAAACTAAAGAAAAAATTTGAATGAAAATACTAGAAAGGGGTCCTGGGGGGCACAGTTGGTTAAGCATACAACTTGTGGTTTTGGCTCAGGTTGTGAGCTCAAGGTTGTGAGACTGAGCCAAACGTTGGGCACCATAATCAGCAGGGAGTCTGCTTGAGATTCTCCCTCTCCCTGTGTCCCCACCCCCACCCCGCTCACACACACTCTTTCTCTCTAAAATAAATAAATAAATCTTTTAAAAAGAAAAGACTAGAAATTTAAAACTCAGTCATAGAGATAAAGAATGCCTTCACCAGCTTCCTTGACAAGCCAAGGAAAAGTTTAGTGAACTTGAATATAAGTCTGTTGAAAATAACCAAACTGAAACACAAAGAGAGAAAAAGGTGAAAATAAACAGAAAAGAGCTATGAGACAGTATCAGTGGTCTAACACATGCACAAATAGAATCCTAGAAAGAACGAGACAGGGACACCTGGATGGCACAGTTGCTTAAGCATCTGCCTTTCATCATAATCCCACGGTCCTAGAATTGAGTACCACATCCAGCTCCCTGCTCAGCAGGAAGCCTGCTTCTCCCTCTGCCTGCCATTCCCCCTGCCTGTGCTCTCTCTCTCTCTGACAAATAAATAAACAAAATCTTAAAAAAAAAAGAGAGAGAAAAAATTGAAAGACAGTAATGACTAAGAATTTTCCAAAATTAATTACAGACATCAAATCACAGATTCAAGACACTCAGAAAACACTAAGCAGGATGAAAAAGCAATATAAAAAACAACTTAGGGCGCCTGGGTGGCTCAGTGGGTTAAAGCCTCTGCCTTCCGCTCAGGTCATGATCTCAGGGTCCTGGGATCGAAGCCTGCATCGGGCTCTCTGCTCAGCAGGGAGCCTGCTTCCTCCTCTCTCTGCCTGCCTCTCTGCCTCCTTGTAATCTCTCTCTCTGTCAAATAAATAAATAAATAAATAATCTTTAAAAACAACTTAGGCAAACCTAAGTTTGCAAACTGTTGAAAACATAAGACCAACAGAAAATCTTACAAGTAGCCAGAGGATAAAATAATGGTTGTGCTGAATGAGATAAAATAATTTATCAAAAAATATAAGTTAGTGATTATGGTTACAAGTTTCCTTATGTAATACTCACTGCCCTTTTACAAAAAAAAAGGCACAGATATTGGACTTATTCAGAATTCAGGTTGATAGGTGATAGAAGCTGATAGAAAAGGAATGGGACAAGAGTACTGAGATATTGAATATACCAAATAATCAGTTGAAGTAAAAAATGTCTGAAAATATCTAACTCTACAGGCTACAAATGTAATGCAAACTATTATCCCACTATACTTTCAAGAAACAATATTTTTAGTGAGATTCATTTTTTATTTCATTTTAATGCTGCACAAAAAAGAATGCAATACATGGTAAATAGTGAAGGAGGGTAACATTCTGTGGTTTTCCCAAAGACTAATAAGAGATTAGACTGATTTCAATATTTAAGTGATGAAAGGATCTTTTAAACCATACAAAAATTGGTAAGCAGCAAACATGACAATTTTGCCTGCACATAAGCCTCTTTAAACATAGCCACCATTGAACAACAGTGCTTCTCTCCATTTCCATTAATGCAGGCCAGAGATCAAGTAAAGAAGATAAGGTATATAAGCCCAACCAATTCACATGCTTTTAGTCTTGATTTTGATACCTGATGACTATTGTAATGATCATAGGAAAAACCCTGAAATCAATATGAACTGGCGTCAATAACAAAACCAATTTCAGTTAAGAAAAATATAATCTATAAAGGGAAAAGTACACATAATGAAACCAAAGGAGATATCCTCAAATGTCACCAACAAATGTTCACAATTCCGTGACCTGATGCATTATTAAGATACTACTAAAAATCCAGGGCACCTGGGTGGCTCAGTCATTAAGCATCTACCTTCAGCTCAGGTCATGATCCCAGAGTCCTGCCCACATCAGGCTCCCTGCTCAGCGGGGAGCCTGCTTCTCCCTCTCCCACTCCCCCTGCTGGTGTTCCCTGTCTCGCTGTGTCTCTCTCTGTCAAATAAATAAATAAAATCTTTAAAATAAAAAAGACACTACTAAAAATCCAAACTAAGACTAAAATAATACCCAACAAAATATGCTAAAGACCACCACCCTAACTTATGCAATAAATGTATTAGTCTATAAATGTCATCTTTTAAAACTATGGGTATTTTCTTGGAGTACTGAGAATTCAAACAGAAACTTCAACTTGCAAAACATATATACATGATTCTCAAGAGATAAACTGTATCAAACCTTCACATGCAAAACACATAAGCTCATGCAGACCTATATACTCTAAGACCTCAAACAAACTGGTGTAACATTAACTGCAACTGGGTTCATGTGTTCTAAAGATCAACGGCTTTTTTTTCCTCCAAATTTGTATTTAAATTCCAGTTAGTTAACATATAGTATATTAGTTTCAAGTGCAGAATTTTGTGATTCATCACTTACATACAACACTCTAAAGACCACTGACTGTTTGAACAATGTGTTCCTGCCAAGATAATCCAAGACTAACTCCAGCCCCCAAAACCCCTTCCTAATTCTTCCCATTTGAAATGCACTACTGTTCCCTTATTGTGCACTCTTCCTTACTACAGCACCCTAATAAACCTACCTTTGTTTGAATAAGAGTTTATGCCTGAGATCCTTGGTATTGTGGTGTGGACGATCAACTGGATTGTAGTGAATCTACTGAATCCCCATTAGCTTCCACCTGCTCAGAGTAAATCTTGTGCTGAAATTTATTCCAGTTATTTCAATGATTTCTTCAGTGTTGGGTTTTTGGGTTTTGTCCTGGGGAGAAATTCCCCTGGGAATCCTTGGCTAGCAAATTAGATATTTAATCATTTTCCTTGGTAAAGGTCTGACAAATCTTTGATTTACCATTAGCCATTTTGCCTATTGTCTAGAGTACTGTTGCACATTCAAAAAAGAAGTTCACAGAGGACAGTTAAAGACCCAATAAATCTGTCTTCCAAACTTCCCTCTGAAGGACGCATGAATTCACAAGGTCTTAATAACCTGGCATCATTTAGGCAAACTTTTAAAAAATTTACCCTATTTAAGCCCATATAAGAATGCTCTAATTTAGTCTTGTCTGTGTGAGAAAAATTGGCTTTAGGAAAGACATTCTCTTAATATTCCACTTGGCAGGAGGCTGTTGAGCAATGACCCTATAGACTCACACAGCAATACTTTCCTTTCAACCCAAGTCAGCCTGGTTGTCTTATGGCTCATCTGCAAAACACTTGGGCTACCTCTTGGCAGAATTCTGAGCTCTATTTTCTCATTTTTGCACATACCTTTCTCAAAGACAAATTCACCAAAGGCAATTTGGAATGATAAGTGGCCACTTACGGAGATTTTTGACATGAACAAAATTGTTTCAGAGGCACCCTAAATCAGAAGAGGAAGGAATCAGATAATAAGGGATTTTTAAAAAAATCTACAGAAACTCCTGTGCTAATTGATTTATATTAAATATCCACATAAATTTAAAGAAATAATTCAAGAAAGTCCAAAAGAGGGGGATGTCTCCTAATTCTTTACATTTTTGGCTCCTCTAAGAAAAAACATTTGTTACATCTGTAGCTTTGGAAAAAGTTTTTAACTGTCATTAGTTAAGCCAATAGTTATGAGAAAGAAGAAAAGAAAAGCAGAGCTTTTAGGCATAATTTAAAGTCTTTTAAATTTGATTTATGAACACAGGTTTATAAATTGCATTAGAAAAATTTCATTTAATGAGCGCCTGAGTGGCTCAGTGGGTTAAAGCCTCTGCCTTTGGCTCAGGTCATGATCTCAGGGTCCTCGGATCAAGGCCCGAATCGGGCTCTCTGCTCAGCAGGGAGCCTGCTTCCTCCTCTCTCTCTGCCTGCCTCTCTGCCTATTTGTAATCTCTCTCTCTCTGTGTCATAAATAAATAAAATCTTAAAAAAAAAAGAAAAATTTCATTTAATATTCTTGAAATACAGATGCTTCTGTACAAATTTGAGTTAATAATATCACTTTTCTCCCTACTTTACCACAAGGTAAAAATATTCTAGTTGGGGGGCACTGGGATGACTCAGTTGGTTAAGGGGCTGAAATCACGGTCTCAGGGTCCTGGGTTGGAGCCCTGAGTTGAGCTCCCTCCTCAGCAGGGAGTCTGCTTCTCCCTCTACCTTTCCATTCCATGCTCGTTCTTGCTCTTTTTCAAATAAATAAAATCTTAAAAATATATATTCTAGTTGGTACAAGCTTAGGGTTTTTCCCCCCATAAAGTGTCTATTCTATTTGTTATATAGGTTTATTATTTATATATTAATATCATTTATATTATTTATAAATTTATTATACAGGTTATATGGGTTAACATTGCTTCCACAAGTCACTTAAATTACAAAAAACTTAAGCTGTGACTAACAAAATGAAATTATATAATAAAAGTCTTTTTAGAGATTTTAAATTTATGGAATTCTTATGCTACAACCAAAAGGACTTCCTCCAGCAGCTTAATTTGTGATTCCCACAGTGTTAGTTAACTTCAAGAATATAAACATTTATTTAATAAGTAATCTTTAGCAAATAGGCAATATAAGTTGGCCAAACATGTGCTCTTATTTATAAATTTTATTTGTTTATTTATTTGAAAGAGAGTACCCGAGCAGTGGGGGTGGGGGGAGAAGCAGAGGGGGAGGGAGGAACAGGGGGAAAGAATATCAGTCTCTGCACCAAGCATGGAGTGCAAAGCAGGGCTCGATCCCACGAACCTGAGATCATGACCTGAGCCAAAACCAAGAGTCAGCCACCCAACCAACTGAGCCACCCAGGTGCCCCACATGTGCTTTTATTTAATAAATGGAGTAGAAGCCTTTAGATTATGTTGGTATGCATGTTCATTTTGAAGGAATATAAAAGAATTTGTGTAGGGCGGATGCTCAGGTCATGATCCCAGACTTGTGAATACATCCATTACATTTAATCAACTTTATCAAAAGTTTTAACACAGTCATCGATCCTTTCTGAACTATTACTTGTACCTTATAAACTCAGATGAATAATGTTTACCCCTCAAACCTTCTGCACTTTCTGTATACTCTTTGTCTTTCAAAAAAGTATTCTTTTTTTCTTCAGATTTTTTCATTTTTTCATTTGAGAGAGAGAGAGGGATAGAGCATACAAGCCAGGGGAGAGGCAAAGGGAGAGGGACCAGACTCCCCACTGAGCAGGGAGCCCAACGTGGGGTTCAATCCCAGGACCTGGAGATCACTACCTGAGCCAAAAGGCGGACGCTCAACCATCTGAGCCACCCAGGCACCCCAAAAAAGTACTTTTATAACTTTGCACAGATACTTTTTAAGACAAGATAATTTTTTTATCTAGGTAGAAAAAGTGTTCATTATTACTCTACAAGTACATCCTCTTACCTACACAAATTCTTGTTGTTGTTTTTTAAGATTTTATTTATTTGTCAGAGAGAGAGAGAGAAAGCACAAACGGGGGAGTGGCAGACAGAGGGAGAAGTAGGTTCCCAGGGAGCCTGATGCAGGACTCAATCCCAGGACCCTGGGATCATGACCTGAGCTGAAGGCAGACACTCAACTGACAGAGCAACCCAGGCACCTCCCCCTACGAAAATTCTTCACAAAAGGCTCATGAAGCCATTACAAGGTGTTGTTAAAAAAAATTTAAAAATGAGTAAAACTATAATTTGGATTTTCTTTCTAGTAAAACAGCGAAGTTATCACTGTGCTGAGATCAGTGAGGTTTCTTTTATCACTAAATATTCCAAGAGCATTTTGATATACACTGTTAAGTCATTTTTGGGAAAAGCTACCCACTTTTGAAAAGATTAAAGTTCCAATAATCCTAGTCACCTATTCTTTAATCTTTTATGCTTGTGCACCAAAATTAGCAAAAGTAGACAATGGTATTAGGACAAATGGATATCCACCTGCAAAACAGTGAACTTGGGGGGCACCTGGGTGGCTCAGTCATTAAGCATCTGCCTTCAGCTTGGATCATGATCCCAGGGTCCTGGGATTGAGCCCCACATCAGGCTCCCTGCTCAGCAGGCAGTCTGCTTCTCCCCTTCCACTCCCCTACTTGTGTTCCCTCTCTCACTATCTCTCGCTCTGTCAAATAAATAAAATCTTTAAAAAAAAAAACACAAAAAAACAGTGAACTTGGAGCCCTAACCAACACCATTCATAAATACTAACTCAAAATGGGATCAAAGACCTAAATGAAGAGCTGAAACTATACAACTCTTATAAGAAAATATAGGAATAAATCCTTATAACCGTGGGTAAGGCACTGGTTTCTTCAATATGACACCAAAAGCATAAGTGACAGAAGAAAAAAGATAAATTGGTCTATATCAAAACTAAAAACTTCTGTGCTGCAACTAATATTCTCATCAAGAAAATAAAGATAATCCATAGAATGGGAGGTGATATCTGCAAATCATATATCTGATAAATAATTTGTGTCCAGAATATATGATTCAGCAGTAAGAAAACAAATAACTCAATTAAAAATGGGCAAGGAATTTGAATATATTTTTTTCAAAGAACATGAACAAATGGCCAAAAAGCACATGAAAATACTCAACACCATTAGTCATTAGAAAATTGCAAATCAAAGCCAAAATGAGATACCACTTCATACCCACTAGAATGGCCACAATCAAAAGAGATAATAACTAGTGTTGACAGGATATAGAGATATCAAAACCCTTATACATTGCTCATGGGAATGTAAAATGGTGCAAATGTTCTGGGAAAAGGTCCAGCATCTCTTTAAAAAGTTAAAGTTATCGGGTGCCTGGGTGGCTCAGTGGGTTAAAGCCACTGCCTTCGGCTCAGGTCATGATCCCAGGGTCCTGGGATCGAGGCCCACATCGGGCTCTCTGCTCAGCGGGAAGCCTGCTTTCTCCTCTCTCCTCTCTCTCTGCCTGCCTCTCTGCCTACTTGTAATCTCTCTCTCTGTGTCAAATAAATAAATAAAATCTTTAAAAAAAAAAAAGTTAAAGTTATCATATAATCCAGTAACTCCATTTTTTTTTTTTTTTTTACTCCACTCTTCTATACGCAAGAGAAATGAAAGCATAAAACCACGTAAGAATTTGTCGATGCGGGCACCTGGGTGGCTCAACTGGTTAAGTGCCTGCCTTCAGCTCAGGTCCCAATCTCAGGGTCCTTGGATGGAACAGCATGTTGGGCTCTCTGCTCACCAGACCTGCTTCTCCTTCTGCCTCTGCCCTCTGTGTACTCTCTCTCTCTCTCTCAAATAAATAAAATCTTAGAAAATTAAAAAAAAAAACTTGTAGATAAATGTTCATAGCAGCATTGTTCATAATAGCCAAAAAATGGGGGGGTGGGACACAGGGAATGTCCATCAACTGAAGGATTAAATGCGTATATTCATACAGTGGAATAATATCAGTAATAAAAAGGAAAGAAATACTGATATACTGTAACATGGATGAATCTACTGATGGGTATGGAACTTCCTCTAGGGAAGATGAAAATGTTCTAAAATTAGATTGTTGGTGGTTGCACAAACATGTGAATATACTATAAACACTGAATTGTATACTCTGAGTGAATCTGATGGTATATGAATTATATTTCAATAAAGTTTTAAAATAGGCAAATACTGAAAATAGATGTGTACACAAATGTACAGAAATAGACAACACAGAATGAAAAATTATTTGGGCACCTGGGTGGCTCTGTGGGTTAAAGCCTCTGCCTTCGGCTCAGGTCATGATCTCAGGGTCCTGGGAACGAGGCCCACATCATCGGGCTCCCTGCTCAGTGGGGAGCCTGCTTCCTCCTCTCTCTCTGCCTGCCTCTCTGCCTACTTGTGATCTCTCTCTCTGTGTCAAATAAATAAATAAATAAATAAATAAATAAATAAATAAATAAATAAATCTTTAAAAAAAATGAAAGAAAAATTATTTGATCATTCTAACATGTAGTTATAAATTTAAGAATTAAAATGTCTTACAACTATGGAGCTAAGAAGACACCCACTCTCTTTTCAACAAAATCACTTGCTGTGTTTTCAATTAATCCTTCAAGTATTTGCATTTTGCTGATATAAGTACAAGAACCAGAAAGCAATGATAAGGTAGACACTATTAGAGAAATAAAATCATTTGAAATCTAAAATCAACATTTACAAGATGGACACGTTCCAGGTTCATACAAGACAACTAATAATTATATTTAGAAGACAATGCCCTTATCAGGTACATATGTCATCAAATCTATGAAAATATGAAACATAGTTTGCTACTTTCACATTACTTAAAATTCTAATTAAGTTATTTACCATCCTTTTACTTGTTCAAGTGACTTAGAAGCATTTTAAAATACAGATCCATGGGGCACAGATGGTAAATGGTGTTACTCTTTTTCCTAGTATACTGAATATAGATATTGGCTGAGATTATTTCTTGCCTTTGGATATTTTTGACTCATGTTCATATCTTGTCTCCTCTAACATCTCTTTATGATTTTGCCTTTCCCAAATTCAGGCATAATAAAACTATTAAGATGTCTTTTTTGCCTGAATATATAAGAAATGATAATAGGAAATGATAATAGGAAAAATTAAGTTTGACCTTCTCCAAATTGTAATTAATTCAAAGCTATTGTTAGTTTTTAAAAATCGAAAGAAAAAAACTTGGAAAATCAAGAGTTCAGCCTGCCTAGATTAAATTATGCATAAGTAAAATATGTTAATAAAAACGTTCCAGTGTTTCTTATTCCATTCAAGCTGCTGTAACAAAATACCAGAGTCTAGGTAGCTTATTATCAACAAAAATTTGTTTCTCACAGTTCTGGAAGCTAGAAGCCCAAGATCAAGGTGCCCAGTGTGGTCAGGTGAAAGCCCTCTTGCAGGTCACAGACTTTTCCATGCATCCTCACACAGTGGATGGGGCAAAGGAGCTCTTTGGGGTCTCTCTTATAAGGGCATTAATCTCATGACCTAAGCACTTGACAAAGTCCCTAATACCATCACACTGGGCATTAGGATTTCAACATATAAATTTTGCAGGAACATACACATTCAGACCATAGCAAATGGCTGTGTACATTTCGGTTAAAAAGAAATATAGTTATGTGTACATAAAGACTAACACAGTAACTGTCTCCAAAAAATATATACTTTTTGGGATAAATTACAGGCCTAGAAAATTGTCACTGTCCATAACACCTCTGTTGTATAATAATAATAATAATTTATAATAATCTTACAATTGTGCTATACCTCAACAGTGAATTCAACTCTCCTCCATTCTACAAAAACATCAATGTTCGTAACATCCTCAATCTTCGGCAAATACAGTCTTCTGGAAGAGATATCAGAGAAATGAAAATTGTCTTCGATGAAAAATAAGCTTATCAGATACTGTAACTAGCATGGCAGTGAAAGTCCAAGACAATGACTCCTGGATTCATGTTTCCCAACTAAATGACAAATATCTTCTCCAAACAGCTGGACAACCACTCCATCAGGAGACTTTCAGTCAGTGATTCTCAGGGACTCTCCAAAAGCCATTATCTTTTTTTTTCTTCCAAATTTTTATTTAAATTCTAGTTAGTTAATAATATAGTGTAAAATTGGTTTTAGAAGCAGAATTTAGTGATTCATCACTTACAGATAACATCCAGTGCTCATAACAAGTGTCCTCCTTACAGAAGCCATTATCTTTGAAGGAAGACTGCTAATCAAAACCTCAGGTCAAGCAGATGACAACAGAAAATGAACTGCTTCTGCCCAAGGCAAAAAAAAAAGATTAATTTTCTGATACCATTGCTCTTTTCCCCTCTTTTGTTTATTGTAGTTTGGCACCTCCTAGAGATAACCCTAAAGTTTTCTCAGTATGTTCTTACATATCTGTATCATTTAAGGATTTTATTCTTAATCCTCTGTGGTCTTTTTTTAGTCACCTTAAGAAATCCAAAACTCTTCTATTTTCTCAGACCACAGCTATCCTTTGAAACTGTCAAATTCCACTATAAAAGATGTAATATCTATTCCTTTAAACTCCTGAGGGCAATTTCCTCCCAAAGGTCTCTTCTGATATTTGAATTTTCCTCTTAATCAGTAGCCCCAGCCTTCATTCGTGTAAAAACTGAAAAGTTTACTCCAAATCAACAAAATGTTTCTGCTATAATCATAACACCATTGTCACCAGAACCAGATTCACCAGGGAAGAGAACAAATGCTAGGAGCTATTCTCACTGCACTAGTCATTTTCTCCAAAGATCTTCCAAACTTCTATGCAGGAACTAAACTCCACTGACAATATGCTCAGCTCAAGGAAACAGTTACTGGCTCATTTCTGTTGTAATATCATTTATATTTCTAAAATTATCTATAACTCACCGGGGATTACTTAGGTCTACATCAGGCTTTTGCCTGCCTCCTAAACCCAAACTTATCTTGTGTACAGAATAATTAAGAAGCTTTCAGATATTTAAAGCCCTCTTCTATTCAGTGTAGCATGTTTCCTTGGCAAGGATAGCCAGAGACTTCCAAAATGAAGCAGGAATTGGCTACACAGGAGAGTTCTCAAAGTGTTAACTAACTCTCTTGAATACAACTAGAAAAGGTGTTTCAAATTTTGACACATGCTGCGTAAGCCCAAAAAACCAGTTTAAGTTCACTACCCAGGATTCTTATTTCCTCTTGGCAAGACAAAGGGCAGTTTGCATTTATTTTATTACATATAAAGGTCTATAAAAATCACTAGACAGGTACAATAGTCTTTGACTAAGCTAAAGAAAGAAGCTACCTGACTCTATAGAATAGACCCACCTGGACTTTGGGATATGCTTTTGTAGCTTGGGTTTTGTATCCTAGGCTTCTGGCTTTGCATTCTAGTAGAATACTCATTCTGCTTCTGAGAATTTTATTACAGTTGGCAGATGCTTTCTATTCTGAGCCTTAAATGCTGTGGTATAGCCATGGCCAAATCACATGATTCAACATCAACCATTTTTAACATAAGACCTGAGACTAAGGCAGAACTACCACTGAATACTTGATACACAATTATAACCTAGTAAAGAACAATACTAATCTGGCTTGATCACAACTCCAGAAGATAATGGTCGATCCTTCAACACACGCTGAAGAAAGACCAGAAAAGAATTGAGAATTGAAAGAGAAACTACAAATTTGCAAAAATGTACAGCTTGCAAAATGCCTAAGTCTACCAAACTTTGACAGCACAAGAAATTGCCTAAGCTTAAACTCTTATCTCTAGCACAATCAGGTATGTTTCAAGATAAAACCACAAACTGATGTAATGATAATTCTGCATAGGCTCGTGTGTTCTAATGACATTGATTGTACCAGCAACTCTCCAGTTTCCAAATTTTCACCAATCCTTGTCAAAATGTTTCAAAACTAACCACAGGCCCCAAACTCCTATATGTACCCTTTCTTTGGAGATATCCTACAGTTCCTCTGGTATTTGTGCTCGCTTGGTGCAAGCTAATAAGCCTAGCTTTGATTACTTGGTTTTTAGTCAATGGATGCCACTAGTATAAACGAGTCAAAGACTCCCTTCTGAATGAGACACAACGGCTTCGACTTAATAGGCAAAGGTACTAAATCCTATATTCTATACACAAATGCCTCAGAACATTACCAGTATTAAATAAAACCTCATCAGTATTAACCATGGCAATTTTGTCAAACAATTATGTATGAATTTGCAGATATAAAACTGACAGCCAACCTATGTTAATGGAAAAACTTGTAATCCTAAGAAATACGAACTGAAAATAATCGTTCTGTACATAAAAATGTATATTTGATATGTTTTTCAAAAAGTCCCCCAAATTTTGATAATAGCTGATTTTAAGTTAATCACTCTAGCAAACCACTATAAAACTAAACGAAAGATTACAAATGCAATGGCATTTGGCACACTATTGTTGTGAATACGCTTTATTTTTAAGTAAAAAAATGAATCCTAGCCAAAACAAAGTCTTTTGTCTCTGAATATTTTAAGCTTAAGGGAGAAAAACTCATTAATAAGGAACATATTTTCATTTTTCCACATTTTTAATTTTTTACAAAGATTTTCATTAAGCTTCAGTCAATAAGCAGTTTTTAAACTTAGGCTTCATGATCCTTTTGACTTCGTACTTTTAAATGGAGGCATTTCTCTTCAAAACATGACAAATTTCAGAATCCATTAAAAATTATTTTATTCAAATTATGTTTTCCAAAAGAGAGGGTTCTGTGCTAGTCGTCTTTGAAAGTTTTCATACCTACAAAAGAAAAAACATTTTTTACAAGAAAATTAAATCTTTCACAATCTACCAAATGACTTATCAAAAAGCAAGCAACTTTAAATGTCACTTCTAAAAAGCTAAGATAAAAAAACAAAAAAGCTAAAAAGTTCATCTGGAAGTTTAATCAGTCTTATAAAAGGGGAGCAAGCATAGGGATTTAAGTGAGACTGGCCTGTATCAGAAAGCACAAATCATAATAAATTTTATTAATTTTTTATTTGCTGCAAACCTAAGAGCTAGACCTAAGAAAAAAAATTAAATCTCACTTCTCCTCCCTCATTTCACAGATGAGAGAAATTTGCTCAAGGTCACATACCTACATTTTAACAAAGTTCAAACCTAATACCTTCCAGAGGTATCCATGCTAAACCCACTCAACAAATTCTCATGTATCCCCCACCACTGGGATATTCAACTTGAAAAGAATACCTATAAAACAGAATCATAGTGAGTTCTGTGAAAGGTGTAAGCCTAATGATTCACAGACCTGGATACCCCTGGGACAAATAATAATAATAATTAAAAAAGAAAAAAACCAGAATCATGGGAAAGCTGGGGAAATAAATCTTTTTTTTATTTGCCCCAGCGGAAATAAATCTTCTTAATCATTTAAGTACAAGGTGCAGTAAAAATCATCCTGACACCTTATGCATATCTACTTCAGACCAAGACTTTCTAAACTTACAAAAAAATACTGCTTTGTATTTCAAGACTCATATATGGTTACTTATAAATAGAAATATTAAAAAATGTACAGCCTTAATTGTGGTCCCTACACATAGGCAACTGTATTTTCTTGTCTTTATATGTTCAAAATGGCTACTATATAACAGAATATTTAGAGTAAGAACATTCCTTGACGTGAACTCCATAGTATACATTTAATGGCATGCCACTGTTACTGTATGCCGATGTTCACAATAAAAGAATATGTTTTAAATGTCAAAAAAATACATTCACCAGCAAAAAAATATGTATGGTTATTAAGAACCTTAATATTAGAGATAAAAAATGTCCCATACCATTTCAGAACCACATTTGCTGGAATGAACATTTCAGATGGACTTGGTGTCATCTGGGCCTGAGAGACAGCAAATGATGAAGCAAAATTGTAGAAGTTGTCCAACATCTTTTGTGTGAACTGGAAAGTTAATAATGAATAGATTAATGAGTTATACTGAATATTCCACTTAGACCTTAGTATTTTTAATTAAAAATCTTCCTGCAGTATACTTAAATACTATGAATTTTAAACAGTCTAAGGATTTAAGTTAAAGAAAGTCATAAAATGACACTGTGACACAAAATCTTAACCACCTGCCTTTAGTACTTTCTTCATATCTCAAAGAATTTCTATGGTTTTTAACTGTTTTAATTTCCTAACATATTCACTTTGGGGGGAAAAAAAGGAAAAAATGTTTTTCCTTCAAATATCTTCTTTTATGTTTCCCTCTACATCTACTATGCCCCCCTCCTCAAATCCCAGCCTCTTCAAATCAAGCTACTTTCTCATATAAAAGAGTAAGAAGCCTTCTACTTGCCAGAAAGATAAAAGCCTAAATATAATGACAGGAGTGCTAATAATGCATATTAGCTTTTATCTTTTTGCTTAATAATATCAAAGCAGTTTAATCCAGGAGGCTACCATTAAGTTACTTGGACTAATATCCGGAGTTCTGTAAAATCACTAACTAAATAATCAGTATCAGGAGGAACAAAAATCAATAGCAAACCTTAACTTAACAACAAAATTTTAAAATGTAACTTTTATTTAAAAGATTCAATTCAGAGGGATGCCTGGGTGGCTCAGTCGGTTAAGCTTCTGCCTTCAGCTCAGGTCATGATCCCAGGGTCCTGTGATTGAGCCCTGAAGCTGACCAAGGAGCCTGCTTCTCCCTCTGCCTGCCCTTCCCCCTGCCTGTGCACTCTCGCTCCCTCTGACAAATAAATAAAAATCTTTTAAAAGATCCAATTCAGAATAGAAACAAAGTCTGTAAATACCTAGGAAGATATTTCAAGACTGTCTTGAGAGATAGGAAAGAAAACAAACTAAGGACCTATACGCACATTCAGTGAAAAGATACATGTTCACAGATGGGAAGACATACTGTAATGGAAGTAATTTTCCCCAAATTAAACCTATAAATCCAGTGTTATTTCCAACAAAATCCAATAGAGTTTTTCATGAAACTCAATAAGCTGATACCAAAATTATTATGCAGAATATGTAAGTTTATTTTGATAAGTAAGAAGAGGGACTTGCCCTAGCGGATATTAATAAGACTTTTTTTTTACTGGCAAAGGGACAGGCAAATAAACTAACTGGAATAGAAGAGAGAGACCAGAAACAAGTCTAAACATATGTGACAACATGATATATAACAAAGATGCTATTAACTCAGAATTAAAAAAAAAAAAAGACAAGCTTTCAATTAAAGCTTTAGTAACTATGAGAACATAACACCTTCACACGTTAGGATAAGACAGGAAGGAATTCTCCAATGCAAAAAAAAAAAATCATAAAAGAAACAACTGATAAGATTGTCAACACAAAAATACAATGTCTGCATGCAAAAGATACCAAAAACAATATTAAAAAACAAGCAACATGCTAGGAGAATTACAACATCTAGAACAAAGGACTATAACCCAGAATACATAAAGGCCTCTTCGCAGAAAGCTATAATTAAAAAATGCCAAATAATATAATAGAAAATTGGGCAAAATACATAAATGGTCAATTCCAATTAAAAAAAAATACAGATGAAGTCAAAATGAGAAAAGATGCTCAACTTCACCAGTCACCAAGAAATATAAACCAAAACAATAGTGATATTCAAATTTCACCCATCAGTTTGGCAAAAATTTAAGGTCTTAAATATTAGTGAGAATATCTATCAATATGGAAATGAAAAAACTGTCTCATTCATACAATGACGTACTATACAACTATACAAGTCTATTAAAATGGACTATATTTATTCCATGTAGCAACACAGATAAGTCTTAAAAATGATGCTGAGTGAACACCACCAAGTTGCAGAAATTTGTACAGGATACCACTTATAATCACTTTAAAAACATACAAAGGGGTAAGTCAACAAGAATGGAAAATAGGGGAAACAAAAAAAGGACTGCAACAGAGAAGAGAAATGAAAGGAATTTCTACAATAATGGTTAAAGAAAAGAATAACTTACCTATAGTTATACAACAGACACAGAGAATAATCAGTCCACAGAAGAACAAAAGAGTTTCAAGAGGGATGTTTCCAAAACAAATTTAAAATTGCTTTTTAAAAATATACTGAACAGGGGCGCCTG
The DNA here is from genome assembly GCA_002007465.1 of Ailurus styani. Lineage (NCBI taxonomy): Eukaryota > Metazoa > Chordata > Mammalia > Carnivora > Ailuridae > Ailurus > Ailurus styani. Next base: position 776,727 of record LNAC01000415.1, on the reverse strand, counting down.
GGTGGCTCAGTAGGTTGAAGCCGCTGCCTTCGGCTCAGGTCATGATCCCGGGGTCCTGGGATCGAGGCCCACATCGGGCTCTCTGCTCGGCAGGGAGCCTGCTTCCTCCTCTCTCTCTGCCTGCCTCTCTGCCTACTTGTAATCTCTCTCTCTCTGTGTGTCAAATGAATAAATAAAATTAAAAATATATATATACTGAACAGGAATTTATACTTGGCAGAGTTTGGGCATAAATTAGACATGGAAATGGAAATCCACACAAAGGAAAAAATGAAGCATTTATTAACCAAGGAAAATAAAAAGTCATACAAGAAAGGAAATGCAATCATAGTACTACGCCTGGCTCAGTTCTGAAAAATATTTACCTGATCATAACACTGAAAATTCTAAATAATAGTTTAGTGAAAATCTATAATAAAAAGGTACGGGGGCACCTGGCTGACTCAGTCAATAGAACACGCAACTCCAGGTTGTAAGTTCAAGCCTCACAATGAGTGTAGAGATTACTTAAAAATAAAATCTTTTAGGGGCACCTGGGTGGCACAGTCAGTCAGGTGTCCGACTCTCGGTTTCAGCTCAGGTTGTGATTTCAGGGTCATGGCCCTGAGCTCCGTATCAGGCTCTGCACTCGGCCTGCCTGAGATTCTGTCTCTCTTTTCCCTCTCCCTCTGTCCCTCCCCACCACACATGTTCTCTCTCTCTCTATCATTCTCTCTCTAAAATAAATAAATCAATCTTCTAAAAAAATAAAAATAAGGTCTTAAAAAAAAGTGGGGAGAAAACACAACTCTGTATGCTGGAAAGCAGAGGAGTAAGAGTGCTAAATCGCATTAGGTATTGGAAAGTCGATGGAAAACACCTATAGCCAAGAAATTGGTTAAAAACAGATTAAGCAAGTTTTTTCTGACACATGGAAGTAAATACAGGAATAGGTAAAGAAAAAAATGAGGGAGAGGTTGAAAGTGACTGCTTCTGAGGAGGAGAGTAAGAGCAGAATATAAGGAACGTAACAGGACAACTGTTTTGCAGGTAAAACCATCTGATGTTTTCAGCCATGTACATGTACTATTAATAAAAACTAAATGAAATAAAAGTATGTATTAGAAACATGTTTAAACAAATAATGCTATACATTCTTTGTGGTTACATATGAATGTTTCTTTTAAAGTACTAACATAGGATAGCAAAGGTAATATGAAGTTAGAAGAGTAGCTACCTGGAGAAGAACTGGAAGAAGAGAAATAGGCCAGCAAGCTGCATCAGAAATACTTTTTGGTTTTTTTTCATTAGTAGCAAATATGGCAAATATCAGTTAAATCTAGGTAGAATATACTTAGAAGTCTTCATATATATTGCATTATAAAGAGAGCTCTACAAGGATAGCTATTATTTTGTCTATTTGTATTTATTTGTGCTTAGAAAACTCCTGGCACACAGTAGGCATACAATAAATACTGGAGGAATGCACTTTCCTATATATGTAAAACATTTCATAATAATATGTTTAATAAAAAAAACATATGCTTTATTTTAAAAGCTCAAATAATTTATAAATATATAGAATAAAAAGTCTCCTTGCCCCTTTCCAGGAATAACATCACTTTGGTATATATTTTTCAGACATTTTTTTAATACAGTCTATATGGGATACTATTAACTACTATTTTACAACTTGCTTTTTTCAGCATAGCAGTTTATTTTCTTAATTACTGGGGGGAAAAAAATTAAGACCCAGACTCTGTCATTCTAACTCAGCCTGTTCTCAAGAAATCATGTGACAAGTCTGACTTTAAATTCATGGCCACGACCCTCAAGAGTATGTTGCCCAGCAAACTCATAAGGGGTTCCCTAGTCCATTCACCCTCCTTCTCTCCTAGAGGACTTAATAATCCTCTTCTTTAAATTTCCAATACTCCTTTCCCCTCAACCTTAGCTAATGACCTTGTTTCCTATTTCACTGAGCAAAGAGAAGGTATCAAGAGAAAATGTGCACAAGTTCTCACCCCATTTAACAACCCCCTGCATCTGTACTCATATAGCCATTACTATGAATACTGTCCATTATCCCATCTAATGTCCTCTCATTTCCTGTTCAAGGAGTTCAGCAACTCTCTCCACTCTCCTGCATCATCAGCTTTTCTTTAATGCGTCATTCTCATCAAATACAATGTAGTATCTCCCATTAAAAGTAGTAAAAACAAAAAAAATTCCTTGTCCCCACTGCCCCCTCAAGCAACCAAACCATTTATCTGCTATCCTCTGTAACTACACTCATCAAGAGTTATCTATATTCACTGTTCCCACTTCCTCCTCTCCAACTCACTCCAAACTCCCCTTTTACTCTCTGAACTCTTTTCTAACCTTTTAATGACTTCCATCTTGCTGAAGCCAGTGGATACTTATTAGCCCTCATCTTAACTCATTAGCAGTGTGTTATTATTGAGGCTTCCTTCTTCTTAAAAACCAGTCTTTGCTTGGCTTCCAAAACACCACTTTTTGGGTCTCCTTCTACTTCAGGCTGCTCTTTTTCTTTCTCTTCCTCTCTTAAGCTTCTCAAATTTGAAATGGCCCTGGAGCTCAGTCAATGACCAATTTTTCCATTTAATTACTTCTCTAGTAATCATACACCCTTCAAAACTTTAGATACTATCTTTATACTGAAGACTCCCTCATTTTATCCATATCCCAGACCTTTCTCTTGAACTCTATACTTGTCATCTCCAGCTGGATGTCTAACAGGTCTCCCAAACATAATACAACCAAAATCCAACTCCTGATTCCACTCCCAGCCCATACTTGCTCTTTTCATAATATTCCTGTGTTCAAGTTCCTCAAGCCAACATCCTTGGGCTATAACTGATGTCTCTCTTTAATCTCAGACCTTTCATGTGATCCACATCATGAAAAACTACTGGCTCCATCTTCACATTATCTCCAGAAATCAACTATAGGCATACCTCGGACATATTGCAGTTCAGTTCCAGAACACTGCAATAAAGTTAGTCAAATGAATTTTGTGGTTTCCTAGTGCACATAAAAATTCTGTTTACACTATACTATAGTCTATTAGGTGTGCAAATAGCATTATGTCTTTAAAACAATGTACATACCTTCATTAAAAAATACTTTATTGCTAAAAAATGCTAAACATCATCTGAGCTTTCAGCGAGTCGTAATCTTTTTGCTGGTGGAGGGTCTTGCCTTGATGTTGATGGCTGCTGACTGATCAGGGTGGTAGTTTCTGAAGGTTGGGGTGGCTGTGGCAATTTCTTAAAATAAGACAACAATGAAGTTTGCCTCACAGATCGATTCTTCCTTTCACTTGAACCCTTAGAGGCCACTGTAGGATAATTAATTGGCCTAATTTCAATATTGTCGTGTCTCAGGAAATAGGGAGGCCCAAGCAGAGGGAGAAAAACGCAGGAATAGTTGGTAGGTGGAGCAGTCAGAAAACACTCTTATCAATTAAGTTCTTCATCTTATATGGGCTCAGTTTGTGGTGCCCCAAAACAATTACAATAGTAACATTAAAGATCACTGATCACAGATCACTGTAACAAATACAATAATGAAAGAGTTTGAAATGTTCCAAGAATTACCAAAATGTAACACAGAGACACAAAGTGGGCAAATGCTGCTGGAAAAATGGCGCCAACAGACTTGCTCCATGCAGGGTTGCCACAAACCTTCAGTGTGTAAAAAACACAATACCTGCATTGCGCAATAAAGTGAAGCGCAATAAAATGAGGTATGCCAGTACTTTTAATCACCTTCACTTCCACCTCCCCAAACTTCCCTGGTTCAAGTCATTATCACCTGTCATCTAGATGTTCACAAGAGCCTCCTAACTGACTTCTTCCTTCCCACAATAGTGTGTCCAAAATGCAAAAGTGATCCTTTTAAAATATAAGTTAGATCCTATTACTCTTCTGCTCAAAACTATTTCTTCTCTTCCAAACAGAATGTGAGTCAAAGTTCTTACAGGGGCCCTTGGGTGGCTCAGTCAGTTAAGTGTCTGCCTTTGGCTAAGGTCATGATCCCCAGGTCATGGGATCGAGACCCTCATTGGGCTCCCTGCTCAGTGGGGAGTCTGCTTGTCTCTCTCCCTTTGCCCCTGCTCCTGCTTGTGCTTTCATGTGCATGTGCTCTCTCTCTAGTAAATAAATAAAATCTTTTTAAAAAATTAATTTATCAGAATCCTTAAAAAACTAATGAGGTACCATATGATTTTATCCTGCAGCCCCCTGCCCAATTATCTCCCATCTCTCACCCTTGCTCACTCTACTCTAGTCACAAAGACCTTCATATTATTCTTCAGATTTCTACCTCAGGGCCTTTCCATTAGCTACTCCTCTATCTCCATTATTCTCCTGTTCAGGCCTTTGCCATAAAGAGGTTAAAAGTCAACCATCATGGAATTATGTCATTTTAAGCTCCATGAAGACAAGGATCTTGCTTATCCGGTTTACAACTGTATACCCACAGCCTAGCATTACTAACTGGGAGGGAAGAAGAAAAAGCTAGTATTTAATCCCATTTTTAAATCACTTTGAGCTATTTCATCACTATAAAAAACAAGTCTCATCAAAGCATTTACAAATTTTAAAATACCTATAGAAGAAAGCAGACAAACTTAAATTATCCATGGAAGCCAATAACTTACACCATACATGCTTACCTTCATTTTTACATGTTTTCTACCACCAGGATAATTTTTAAAGTACAGAATTTGTTGGGCACCTGGGTGGCTCACTTGGTAAGGTCAGGTCATGATCCCGGGGTCCTGAGATCAGTCCTGCATCAGGCTCCCTGCTCAGATGGGAACCTGCTTCCTGACCCTCCCCCTGCTTGTACTCTCTCTCTCTCTCTCATCTCTCTCAAATAAATAAAATCTTAAAAAAAAAAATAAAGTTCAGAATTTGGTTTTTAAATTTTTTTAGAAAATAATGTGTATTGCATTACCTGAGTGAATGAGTCAACTGAGGATACAGCAGCATTGCCTACTGGAGTCTGCTGAGCCAAACTGTCCAATAATTCCACTGAAATTCCAATCTGAGCAACAGATGGAGTTCGGACAATATTCATGGCTCCAAAAGGGTGCTGGCTTCCTTCTCCTGAAAAAAATTAACATGAACCACAAATTTCAAATTTAACTTGTAGCCATACAAATTCCTTTATAAGTATGTGAAAAACCTCTGATGTACATGTACTAAAAAATTGTTGTATGACAGTTCATCTCTTTTCAAAAAAATGTAAAAGGCTAGTTTTTATTACATTAACAAAGAATAAGAAAATAAAAATTTTACCCACCAGAAAAACAGCTGTTACTTTTCAAAAACTTATTAAAATTACTGTGGGTAGAAACGTAACAGAATAAGAAAAATAAACGAATAAGCGTTAATTACATTTAAAAATCCTCAAAGCTAACTCCAAAGGAAGGATATTTTTTAAGATTTTTTAAACTAGTTTTAGTCTTTTCTCATTATTCCACTAAAGAAAGATCTTAAATTACCATTACTGATAAATGACATGGCATATTTTACTAAATGTCATGAATCACCCCATATAACACCACCTGATGTAATCAAATAGGTAATAATGAAACTTATCACAGAAAATACTTAGTAACTTTTTCCCTTTAAAAATCAAGGTGTCGGGGACGCCTGGGTGGCTCAGTTGGTTAAGCAGCTGCCTTCGGCTCAGGTCGTGATCCCAGGGTCCTCGGATCAAGTACCGCATCGGGCTCCTTGCTCAGCAGAGAGCCTGCTTCTCCCTCTGCCTCTGCCTGCCTCTCTGCCTGCTTGTGCTCTCTCTCTCAGACAAATAAATAAATAAAATCTTTAAAAAAAAATGCTTAAAGAAAAAAATCAAGGTGCCATTAAGTATACACCTGAGCCTGTAAATGCCATTTAATTTCTATGGGGAAAATAGAGGCCAATTCTTTTAATCCACATAAGACAATCAGAAAAGTTAGTCTGAAGGAAAAAAAAATCATACAAGAGATTTTTGGTTATCTGCTGTTTTCATAGGACTATAAAATGTTTAATCAAATACTGAAGAACAAAAATGTGGAGCAACACAAATTCCTAATAACTAGAATACTCCTTACAAATATCAAAAATCTCCTTAAATTTTCAAGGATATGAATTAAAACTTACAATGTATTCTTCTGTGATTTAAAAATACACATACACCTCTCACTAAATAGTTTAGAATAGTTTTAATATTTTTAAATTAACTGTATTTAAGAATTTTCCAGATTATTTCTATCATTGTGGTCAGAAAACATATTCTGTCTTATTTCAGTCTTTAAATATACTGAGACTTGTTTTACAGTTGCTTAATATATGGTCTATCCAAGAAAATGCTCCATGTGCACTTGAGAACAATGGTTCTGCTGTTGTTGGGTAGAATGTTCTGTAAGTCTATTAGGTCTAGGTGGTTTATAGTGTTCGAGTCTTCTATTTTTTTTTTTAAGACTATTTATTTGATAGAGAGAGACAAAGCAAGAGAGGGAACACAAGCAGGGGTAGTGAGAGAGGGAGAAGCAGGTTCCCCGCCAAGCAGGGAGCCCTACACAAGGCTGGATCCCAGGATCCCAGGATCACGACCTGAGCCAAAGGCAGACGCTTAACAACTGAGCCACCCAGACGCCCCTCAAGACTTCTATTTCCTTGATGACCTTCTGTCCAGTCATTCTATCCATTACTGAAAGTAAGGTAATTGAAGTTTCCAACAATTATTGTTGAACTATTTTCTCCCTTCAATTCTGCCAAGTTTTGCTTCATGAATTTTGAGTTCTGTTGGTTAAGTGCAAACAAGTTTATAACTGTTACTAACTTTCTGATAGACTGACCCTTTTATCATTATATAATGTCTTTATCACTCATAATTTTTGTCATACATCTATTTAGTCTGACTTTAGTCCATCCACTCAAGCTCTCCTTGTATGTATCTTTTTTCATCCTTTACTTTCAACCATTTTGTGTCTCAATCAATAACTGGATCATGGTTTTTATCCATTCTGCAAATTTCTGTCTTTTAATTGGAGAATTTAGTGTTAAATAGACACTTGCAGGCGCCTGGGTGGCTCAGTGGGTTAAAGCCGCTGCCTTCGGCTCAGGTCATGATCCCAGAGTCCTGGGATCGAGGCCCACATCGGGCTCTCTGCTCAGCAGGGAGTCTGTTTCCTCCTCTCTCCTCTCTCTCTGCCTGCCTCTCTGCCTACTTGTAATCTCTCTCTCTGTGTGTCAAATGAATAAATAAAATCTTTTAAATAGACACTTGCTAGTGTACCATTTTGATTCTCTTACCATTTCTTTTACTACATATTTTTTGTTATCCCCTTAACAGTTACAGTAGGAATTAGCATAAATATAACATCCTAGTTTGGATTAATGCCAACTTAATATCAGTAGTACACAAACACTTTGCTATGTAATTTCTCTCCTTATGTGTTGTCATAAATTATTTCTTTATACATAGCATGCCCATAAACAGTTTCCATTTTTTAAGGTTTTATTTGAGAAAGAGTACAGCAAAGTGAGCGAGAGAGAAAACAGGAGTGGGGGAGGAGCAGAGGGAGAAGCAGACTCCCCACTGAGCGAGCAGGGAGCCAATGCAGGGCTTGATCCCAGGACCCTGGCATCATGACTTGAGTCAAAGGCAGACACTTAACCAACTGAGCCATCCAGGCACCCTACAGTTTCCATTTTATGAAGGTGTCTTTTATATCAAATGGGGGGGGTTACAAACAAAATGTACAATACTGATTTTTACGATTAACTAGTCACCTTTACCTGTGTTCCTTTTTCCTTCATGGGAATTCAAATTACTGTCTCATGCCCTCTCTTTTCAGCCTGAAGGGCTCTCTTTAGTATCTCTTGTAGGCTGAGCCTTTGAGTAATGATTCTCACAGTTTATCTGAGAATGTCTTCATTTCTTCATTTTTTAAGATTTTATTTGAGAGAGAGCACACACACATGCATGTGGCAGGAGGGGCAGAGAGAGAGAGAAGAGAAAATCTCAAGCAGACTCCGAGCTAAGCATGGAGCTCAATGCAGGGCTGGATCTCATGACCCTGAGATCATGACCTGAGCCAAAATCAAGAATCGGACATTTAAATGACTGAGCCACCCAGGCATCCTTCTCCTTCATTTCTGATGGATACTTTCAATAGAGAATTCTTGACAGTTTCTCTTTCAGTGCTTTATACCATTCCACTGCTTTGGGACTCCACTGTTGATGGAAACCAGCTGTTAATCTTACTAAGAATCCTTGTTACTTGATGAGTTGCTTCTCTTGCCATTTTCTCTTTGACAGTTTGATTATGTCTTGGTATGGAGCTTATCCTACGTGGAGTTTACTTAACTTCTTAAGTGTGTAATGTTTTTCATCAAATTTGGAAAGCTTTTGGGCATTATTTCTTCAAATATTCTTTCCACCCCATTTCTCTCCTCTTTCTAGGACTATTATTGTGCATATGTTGGTATACTTGATGGTGCCTCAGGGACTACTCATTTTTCTTTTTCTTTCAGCTTTTCAAAGTAAGTATTTCAACTGACCTCTCTTCAGGTTCACGGATTCTTTCTTCAGTCTACTCAAATTTATTGAAAACCTCTAGTAAACTCCATTTGCTACTTTACTTTTCAGCTCTATCATATGTTTAGTTCCTTTTTATTATTTCTCTATTAATATTTTCTATTTGATGGCACATCATTCTCCTGGTTTCCTTTAACTCTCAGTAAATCCAATGTTATATGTTTCCTAGGGCAGTTTCTGTTCATTCCTTCTCTGAAAGGGCCTTACATTCTTATTTCTTTGCATGTTTCCTTTTTGGTGAAAACACGATGCTGAATATTATAATGCGGCAAATCTAGAAATCAGGTTTCTGCCCTCAGGGTTTATTGTTAATATTTGTTGTTTCCTTAATAACTTTTCTAAACCAATACTTTGAAGTCTGTATTTTTTGTCATGTGCAACTGTGACATTTCTGTTCTATTAGCTTAGTGTCAACTAGTGACTGGAAAGACATTTCCTTAAAAGCCTGGAACCCAAAAATTTTCCCAGTCTTTGCAGACGGGTTCTATGTTTGGGACATCCCTTTAATACTGGCCAGGTAGTTTTTTTCAACTCTGCCTTAGCCTTCACTTCCTGCTTCTGTAGACCCCCAAAGTCAGCCAGAAGTGAAAACTTAGATCCTTCTTAGTTCTTTCCTAGGCATGTGCACAGCCCTGACTGTATACTGTCTTTGAGGCTTCCTAAAATTTCCAGGTCCAAGAACTCAAAGCCCTTATTCCCCAAAGTATCTTATTCTAGGGTACCTGGGTGGCTCAGTCGGTTAGGCATCTGCCTTCAGCTTGGGTCATGATCTCAGGGTCCTGGGATCAAGTCCCACACTGGGCTCCCTGCTCAGTGATTCTCCCTCTGCCCCTCCCCCCTGCTCATGTACTCTCTCTCCCCCCTCTCAAATAAATAAGCTTAAAATAAAAAAAAAAAAAACACAAAGTATCTTATTCCCAGCCTTTCCTCCCAAGCTTTGTAGTCAGTCTATTTTTGCCCCAATTATTGTCAGTGTATCAGGCAGCAATGACAGGTACTTTACAAACACTCCCAGATTGTCAAATCTACTGAGATAAAGGAAAGTCTTTTCAATTAATCTTCAAGGGAACTACGAGAGAAACCAAAACAAATTAGAGTCAACCCCTGAGCAACACAGGTTTAAACTATGTGAGCCCACTTATACACAGATTTTCTTTTATAGTATAATATTGTAAATGTATTTCCTTATGGTTTTCTTAATAACATGGTTTCTTAATAACATTTTCTTTTCTCAAGCTTATTTTGTCTCTTGTATACATACAGTACATGTAACACATTTAACATTAAAATATATGTCACATACATAACTTTTATGTTCTCAGTAAGGCTTCCAGTCAACAGCAGACTACTAGCAGTTATGCTTTTGGGGAGTCAAAAGTTATATGCAGACTTTCAACTGCACAGGAGATTGGTGCCTCAACCCCACGTTGTTCAAGGGTCAACTGTAATTGTAATTTGTTGTGAATGAGGTCCATTCTGCTCCCTCTGGTACCAGTACCAAGGACATGAGCTATAATTTCCAAGACTACCACTGAGGAACAGGGGATGGGTCCAGGCTAAGTTAAAATGCACAAAGCTCACTGTTCTTATTAAGATTCAGTGGTGTTCTTAATTAAATGCTTCCCTGATTACTACAAAGTTTTGGTTAGTTTCCAGAGTCCTGAAAAAGATTCTGACATTTTTGCCAGATTTTGTTGTTGCTGTTGCTTTTACGGAAAGATGGACTTGTGAAGTTCCTTACTCCATCAAAACTTTGTTTTAAACCTAGAATTATGCTAAGTCCAGAAAATGTGCTATTTGTCTGTATAATAGGCTCCAATGACCTCAATCAAGGAGAAAGGTTCAATACAACCTTTTATTGCCTTAGTTTTAACTACTCAGGGAGTGATCCGCCCAAGCAGAAAGCCTTGTCATCTCTAACCCATTCTTTTATCAAATCAAGCTCCTAGCAAATAATTAAATAAAACTGGCCAAGGCCCATTGTAGGAGACGGGACTATGGAAATACTCTGACTTCATTTTAAAGGTCTCTGGGACTAAGACAATTTAAGAGAAAAAAAAAAAGACTCAAAAGTCTTCAGCAATCTTCATATTTCAAAGGGATCCACTGTGCAATTAAATCATTCTTTCGGTCATATTTATTCTCAAAATGGGCTTGACACAGTAGTTGATAACCTTCAAGCACAAAGTTTCTTGTTTATAAACCATAAAATACTGGAAAGAAACACTGGAACATAATATAGAAACATGTTTAATTTTGGATCTGAATTCATGACAGCAAAAGTAAAAAGAAAAACATAATCAATTACACTGAGTCTCAGTATCGAAAAATTAAACAGAGCAAGTAAAACATCCGACCTGGTCTTTAAGAAAAAAATTTGATAAATTTCTCAATATTCTAATAGTAAAAGCACCAGAAAACCTTTCAAAGGTGTTCTTCAAAGGGTCCATCCTCAATGCAAGTCAAGAACCTAACACAAGGCACACCTCAGAGGAAGAAATCCTACAAGAAAATCTTCTTTTGGGCGCCTGGGTGGCTCAGTGGGTTAAAGCCTCTGCCTTCGGGCGCCTGGGTGGCTCTGTGGGTTAAAGCCTCTGCTTTCGGCTCAGGTCATGATCTCAGCGTCCTGGGATCGAGGCCCGCATCGGGCTCTCTGCTCAGCAGGGAGCCTGCTTCCTCCTCTCCCTGTCTCTCTGCCTGCCTCTCTGCCTACTTGTAAT
>LNAC01000415.1:670938-765170 GCA_002007465.1 Ailurus styani | reverse complement strand
TCTCTCTCTCTCTCTCTCTCTCTCTCTGTCAAATAAATAAAATCTGTAAAAAAGAAAAAAAAAGAAAAAAAGAAAATCTTTTACTGCTAGTACAAAAGGAAAAACAGTCATCATCATTTACTGTCTGGGTCTAATGGACTTTTAAAAAATATATACATTTTGGCGCCTGGGTGGCTCAGTGGGTTAAAGCCTCTGCTTTCGGCCCAGGTCATGATCTCAGGGTCCTGGGATCGAGGCCCGCATCGGGCTCTCTGCTCAGCGGGGAGCCTGCTTCCCCCCTTTCTCTGCCTGCCTCTCTGCCTCCTTGTGATCTCTCTCCCTCTGTGAAATAAATAAATAAAATCTTTAAATATATATATATATATATATATATATATATATACACATTTTGAGTCATTTTACAAAAAAATTTCACAAGAATAAAGACAGTGAAAACAACTTTATTAGAATTTTGAGCAAGTACTTAAGTTCAACAAATCCAAATATTCATTGCACATTTCCCAGGTTTTTAAGTTATAAATAGCCAAAATGAGCCACATTCTCTGAATACCATTGTTCACTGTCATGAATAAATGTGGAATATATCCATCTTATAAATCTGACTCTTGATTTTTAACACATCGTCTAATAGCTTCTAACCTACCATTACTTCTGGTTCTTTTTCTAGCAACTGCCTTATCAAAATTCAATACTTCAAACCCTGAAATTTTGAAAACTTTTAATGGCTCATAATTTGGAGGCATTAAACAGGCATCTTCTTTGAGCCATAATTTGGCATCAAACAGGCATCTTCTTTGAGCCATAATTTGCAAAACACTGTCATTTTTAGATTTACAAAATTATTTAGAATAACCAAGCCAATTAATCTGTTTCATTTTTACGCTTATTGCCTTCTAATCGCCTTTGTTTTACACACACCTATTTTCAGCAATGTCCACTCAGAAGCTGTATCCAGTCAATTCTGAAGCAAAAACATGAAAGAATACCAGCATAAAGATGGTGTCTCCAGTCTCCTTTTACCCTTCCTGAAAGAGGACATAATTTTTTAAACAATGCAATATGAAGACTCTGGGATAATGCAATGGTAACTAAGGTGCACAGGCTAAATTTGGCCCACAACCTATCATCATATAACCTGTGAGCTAAGAATAGTTTTTACATTTTTAAAGGGTTGTTTAATGAAGAATATGCTACAGAGACCATATGTGGCCCACAAAGCTTAAAATATATACTATCTTACCCTTTACAAAAATGTGTGCCAGGGGTACCTAGGTGGCTCAGTTGGTTAAGCGTCTACTTTCAGCTCAGGTCATGATCCTAGGGTCCTGGGATCAACCCCCACATCAGGTACCCTGCTCAGTGGGGAGTGTGCTTTTCCGTCTCTTTGACCCTCCCCCCACCCCCCCATCCGGCTCATGCTCGCTCTCTCCTGCTCACGCTTTTGCAAATAAAATATTTTTTCTTAAAGTGTGCCAACCTCTGCTCTAAGTAGTTCCATCACTCTTCCATTTTCTTATTATTTCAAACTTTTTTTTTTTGGCATGGTTGAGAGCAACTGATGAGTAATGATGAAATAATTTCTTGGATGAAACAGCAAAATGTTTCACAACATAGGAAAAATAAGATTACTAGTATCATCGAAAGCGTATTAGATTTGTAAAATGGTCCAGAAGACCCATATGGTAATTGCAAGATAGAATGACTTTATAAAAATATACAAGCAAATATTCTCTCTACTCTTTAGAAGACTTCTACAAAGAATAAAACTCACATAATATCAATCTAAGAGTTATGAATACCCCCCAAAAGAAACTAAAAAACTAAAAGGGAGTCCACTGGTAAAGATACTGTATGTGTGTATGGCAACAGAGATGACTAAAGAAATCACTATGACAAAAATAAGTAATTCATTATAAAGTGGCATCTGAACATGACATATGCTAAAAAGCTACATAAAACAGCTTAATTATGCCTGCATAAAAGCCTTCTTGGTATTGAATTAGAAATCAAATATATATTTCTAAAACCTCTTTACTTCATTTCTATTGATAGCATGACAAGCCCGAAATTATTTTTCACTCATGCATAGTTCAAGAGAAATGTAACTACCAAAGGTTTAACATTAAATATTTTAAACCAGATAAACTTGCTAATGTATCTGACATTAAATATGTCTTGAATTGGAACGTCTAAAATGTATTTAAACAAGCAATACTTACCAAGTATCTAAAGTCCATGCTCTATACATTCTAAAGAACATACAGTTAAAGATACAAACAGAAAAAAAAAAAAAAAAGATACAAACAGCCCCTACTCTCAAGGACCTTACATTCTAATGGGAACAGTAACAGTTAATTAAGCTTTCTGAGTAGGCTTCCTTTTCTTCATAAGATCTTTCCTAGATCTGTCTTTCTATGATTTTATAAAAACATACCAACTTTTCCTTGAGTACAAACTATCTGCCAGGCACTATTATACATTTTGCATTTGTTATTTCTAATGCTTGCAAAAACACTTGCACTATAGTTATTATTAAATCCATTTTACCTGAAATCCCAAAGTGAAATAACTTGGTCAAGACTACACAGCTAGTAACTGGAATTCACAACAGGTCTATCAAGCTCTAAAGCTGATGCTCATTCTAGTTCATTATCCTACCTGTTTATACCAAATTCCATGATATGAACTCTTCACTGATTTTTATGCATTACTTACTTCACAATAAGCCACTCAAGAAAGCAAGCCAAGAAATGTCACGAAGTAAATGGTTCCCTCCCATTCTGGCTCACTAGCTCTGTTTCATATGAATAGACGGAATAGCATCTTGAACTCTTGTTGTCCTTCCTAATCCCCTTGACAAGCTCAACCCAATTTTAAAACAAAAACTAGAATAAGTTTAAAAGTTTCTTCCTGGCAACTGAGTTAAATGAAATTAGAGGAGACTATATATGTCATGTGCACAGAAAGCCAAAGTGATGACATTAAAATATGGCAGCAAGCCCAAAAAGAAAAGAGCAGAATTATAAAGAAGAAATTCAAATGATGATTTATAATAAACTCTAATTTTAACGTTTCGTAAAAATTCCTCTTTCGTGCTAAGCCTTTTTATATGGTTATTTTTAATGTCACTGTCATAACAGACAAAGAAAGGCTGTGCAACTGTGCCAGATTAAAGACTAAAGACAGTTAAATGTAATGCACAATCCTAACAATCCTAGATGGAGAGAATAATGCCTGTTACTAATGGCATTATTAAGAAAATTGGCAAAATTTTAATGTATACTGTATATTAGACAGGAGTATTGTATTAATACTAAGTTTGCTGAGTTTGATAATTATACTGTGATTATATAAGAGTATCTTTGTTCAAGGAAACATATTCTGATGTATTTAGAGAGTCAAGGAGCATAATGTCTACAACTTATTCTCAAAGTTTCAGAAAAAAATATATACATACACACACATGCTCATAGATAGATCTCAGAGAATGACAAATAAAATATAGCAAAATTGATGAAAGTGGGAGAATGTAAGAATTCTTCATACTATTCTTGTCATTTTTCTCTAATTTTAAAATTATTTCTAGGGCACCTGGGTGGCTCAGTGGGTTAATGCCTCTGCTTTCGGCTCAGGTCATGATCTCAGGGTCCTGGGATCAAGGCCCACATCGGGCTCCCTGCTCAGCGGGGAGCCTGCTTCCCCCCCCCCTCTCTGCCTGCCTCTCTGCCTCCTTGTGATCTCTCTCCCTCTGTGAAATAAATAAAATAAAATCTATAAAAAAAAATTTAAAAAAAAAATTATTTCTAAATAAGTAAATTATTTCAAAATAAAGTTGTTTTAAATCCCTAATGCAAAAGAGAATTTTTAAATATCCGAATAGGGATACTTCTAGAATTTCATTCCAAACTAATACTACCTCACAGTAAGGCCAGGGTAAGAAAAAAAAAAGAAGAAAAGAAAGAAAGAGAAGGTGTAAGGAAAGAAAGAGGATAAAACCCTACCATAAGGTGCCCAATTTACTCTGAAGGCCTGAAACATTAAATGAACTTTTCTCCTAACAACAGTATTCTACAAAGCTCTACTACATTAAGTATTCTATTTTATTCATATAAATATATGATCTCTCTTCTTTATACCACAGGTGATTTGAACTATTTCTTATTCTTCTATTAAGTACAATCACATGTTAAAGTGCTATACACACAATAAAAAATACTTGCCAAGTTCCACATAAGTTTTTATTATATCTGACCTAATGTCCTACTCCCCCACCTGCTCTTCCAATCTTGGCCTCTTCTGTTTCCCATTCTCCATATAATTCTCCACTGCAGATGCCACTGGAATTCTCCCTGACTGAGGCATTGAACCATTTCCTCATTGTCTCGTGAAACACTTTACAAATAGTTAGCCTACAGAGAAAAGGAAGGTTTTAAGTTGAACTCTGTGTGTATGAGAGTAAGTGGATGTGGCTTAAACAAACTCTTCAAATAGTATAAGAACTTCGCAAATATTTACCTTTGACAGACATATGTATATAAGTATGCATAAATGTGCATAATATAAATTCTTTCAGTTACATATTTTTGGTAAGAAAAACTGTTTCCACCTTCCAAATTCAAAATCAAAATCTTAAACCTTTATTTAAAAGACACTGTACTCATGTTCCTTAGATATTATGAACCAAAACTTCTTATAGTTAACATTACATGGCATCTCATTATTCACACTTGTTAAAGATTTTAACAGATATTTAAATCATTATAAATGGACACAAGCACATACTATATGAATGCTGAGTTTTCTTAGTCACCTTACAGTTTAAGAATCCTACTAAGGCTATGCTTTCAGAATTCAAGTAAAATAATTTAAGAAAAATTTCAAAAAGCACTGTGAAATCTGACAATATTAATACAGAACTAGAAAGAAATACTTTAGTATATGCAGAAAATAGGATTTCCAATGAAAGGGACACACATCAAAAACATAAAAATAAAAACAGCCTATCTCTCAGAAGACTTCATTGAGAAAATTAAAGATGCAGTCTACTGAAAAATTTTCCAATATTACATTGTATGTTAACTAGAATTTTTTTAAAAATCTGGAGGGAAAATCAAAAAAAGAAAAAATTCCCAGTGCAATCTGGACTTGACCATGAAATACTTTTCTCAACCAGATTAAGTCCAAGCAAAGGTGAGTAAATAATCCTGTTTGCCTCTGCTATTCAACTCTGAAAAACGTGAAAATTCTAAACTCCGGGGGAAATGTACAGAGTATTTACAATAGACCTTTGGGCTTCCAATTATCTAGGTCTGACTCACATGCTATTAAGAGTTGCAGTGTTGGGGACGCCTGGGTGGCTCAGTTGGTTAAGCATCTGCCTTTGACTCAGGTCATGATCCCAGGGTCCTGGGATTGAGTTCCGCATCAGGCTCCTTGCTCAGAGGGAACCTGCTTCTCCCTTGCCTGCCGCTCCCCCCATTCGTGTTTTCTCTCTCTCTGACAAATAAATAAATAATGGTAGATAAATATCTTTAATTTAAAATAAACCACCAAGGGGCACCTGAGGAGCTCAGTCATTTAAGCATCTGACTTGGGCTGAGGTCCTAATCTCATGGGTCGAGGGATCGATCCCCACTCAGCGGGAGTTACCTTGGATATTCTCTCCTTCTGCCCTTTCGTTCCCCCCACCACCCCTGTCCAGGTAAATAAAATCTTAAAAAAAAAAAAATCACCAAAATGTGATTTTTGCCATATGGTTTTTATCATTATATTCAGAATTTCACTAATTAGACCAATATAGCAAGGAAAACTGGAGATGAAGCCCTATAAGAATCGCAAGATCCAGTTTCCTAGTTGTCAAATTATAGATGTTTACTTTGTTAAGATTAATTTATGGCACACTGTGAAAAGTTAACAATCCATATCATAATCCCTAGAGGAAGCACTAAGAAACTAATACACCTGGGCCACCTGGGTGGCTCAGCTGGTTAACCATCCTGCCTTCAGCTCAGGTCATGATCTCAGGGTCCCAGGATTGAGCCCGTATCATGCTCCTTGCTCAGTGGGGAGTCTCTCCCTCTCCCTCTGCCCCTCCCCACCGCTAATGTTCTCTCCACCTCCCCCCCATAAATAAATAAAATGTTAAAAAAAAAAAAGAAACTAATATACCTTTGCAAAAAACCAACAGAAGAAATATGGATTAAAAAAAAAAAAAAAGCCAAAAGAAGGCCAAAAAAAAACTCCAAAGAGCAAGGTAAAAATTTAAACCTAGCATATCTATAACATTAAGCATCTCACTTTAAAGGCAAAGAATGTTAAGTACAAGTTTTTAAAAAGCAGCACCTAACTATATACTCTTTACAAGGGGCACACAGATGTATGTCAAAAAGTAAAAAATGTAGAACAAAATATAGTATGTGAACACTAACCATGAGAAAGCCAAAAAAGTTATATAAATTTTAGACAAAGTAGACTTCAAGGAAGTAGCATTACTAGAGATAAAGGGCATTTTATATAGATGAAAAGGCCAATTCACCAATCTTACACACACATAAAACAGAAGAAGAGAGACCAACTGTTATGTCTTTTATTTCTTTTTCTTGTCTCGCTGCACTCTTTACTACCTGTATTTAACATGGTGCTTGAAGGCCTGGGCAATGCTGTAAGGCAATAAATAGAAATAAAAGGTGTCAAAAATTGGACGTAAAGAAGTAAAAAGTCTTTTTCAAAGGTATCATCTATACAGAAAATCCTGGGCAGCACTAGAATAAGGGAGTTTATTTAGCAAGATAGTCAATATATGTTACCCTTTCGTTCCTCCTTCAGGATACAAAGTCAATAAAAAAAATCAGTTTTGTGACAACATGAAATGCTGTTGAGTATGAGGAGCAACAGAAATGCATTCCCTGTTGGTGGGAAGGTAAACACATACAGCCACTTTGGAAGACAGTTTAGCAATTTCTTACAAAACTAAATATACTCTTACCATAAGATCCAGCAATCACGCTCTTTCATATTTATGCAAAAGAGATGAAAACTTCAATGCACACAAAAACCTACACATGGACATTTAAAGCAGCTTTATTCATAACTGCCAAAATTGAAAGCAACCAAGATGTCCCTCCATAGATAAAATAAACTGTGGCATATCCAGACAATGGAGTACCATTCAGCACTACAAAGAAATGAGCTATTAAGTGAAAGAAGTCAATCTGAAAAGGCTACATACTGTATTGATGCCACCTACATGACACTGAGGAAAAGGCAAAATCAAAGAGACAATAAAAACTCAGTGCCTGACCAGGACTGAGGATTAGGGGAAGTGTGAGATGCAGGAGAAGAGTAAGCAGATTTTTAAGGAAGTGAAATGTGTCAAAGCATAACTATAGATACAGGTCATTAAACACTTATTCAAACCCAAAGAATGTACAACACGAAGAGTGAACCCTAAAGTAAACTATACCTTGAGTGATTATGAGGTGTCTGTGTAACTTCATCCTTGGTTTAAAAAAAAAAAAAATTCTGGTGAATGTTGTTGAAATGGGGAAGGCTACATCTGTGTGGGGACAGGGGTATATGGGACATCAGTGTATCTTCCTCTCAATTTTGTTATAAACCTAAAACTGGTCTTAAAAAATCAGCTGTACTTCCAGATAGTAGCAATAAAACAACTGAAAATATACAGGATGTTCAGAGACTTATGGGGGAAAAAAGGCCAAAATGTCCAACAAGGAATAAGTAATCAAACCATAACTTATCAACAAAATGTAATACTATACAATCATTTAAAACAAGTAAAAAAAAAATCCAACCATATGCTCTACATCAGTGTTTCTGAAAGCCTTTTAACTCATGTCCCCTTATCCCTTTAAAGAAACATAAAAATCTCTTCTTCTATTACCAGTCCTGCCCGCTGAAGATCAAAATATGTCTGTTTCTCACTTTACTTGGTTACTAGAGAAAAAAGGATGGAAAAGAAGTAAAAACTAGGGCGCCTGGGTGGCTCAGTGGGTTAAAGCCGCTGCCTTCGGCTCAGGTCATGATCCCAGGGTCCTGGGATCGAGGCCCACATCGGGCCCTCTGCTCAGCAGGGAGCCTGCTTCCTCCTCTCTCCTCTCTCTCTGCCTGCCTCTCTGCCTACTTGTAATCTCTCTCTCTGTGTCAAATGAATAAATAAAAAAAAATCTTTAAAAAAAAAAAAAAAAAAGAAGTAAAAACTAAACACTTAATACTTTCGGAACACATCAAACTTTCATAACCCATTATGAAATAATACTAAATAAAAATTGCAGAAAACAGTAGTTAAAGGCATATGAACTATATACACACGTAAGACAACAGATATTTGAATGTATTTTTCTCCCTAAATTTATGTCAGGAGGTGAAAGGATTTAACTTTGCTTATTAGAACAGTGAACTAAAAACCTAAGTATCTAGATCCTAATTCCTCCTCTATTTTAGAAACACTATAAAATTTCTAAATCTCAAAATTCTCAACAGTAAAATTAAGAAGTAGATTAATTTTTTTTAAGTAGGCTCAATACCCAGCGTGGAGCCCAATGAGGGGCTTGAATTCACGACCCTGAGATTAAGACCTGAGCTGAGATCAAGACTCGGATGCTTAATGACTAAGCCACCTAGACACCTCAGATAAAATTAGTTTTAGGGCCTTCCATTCTAATACCCCATGGCTTACTGTGTTATTATACTTGGCCAAGATATGTTCCCTTACTTTTTTTTTTATGTAGTACCAAGTACACTGTACCTTTTTATGAACTCTCTAAAAACTGCCATGAAAATTTTGATCCATTATCCACATTCAGTACCCTTTCTCCAGGCCTCCTATACCACTTGTTTTAAAGGCCATTTTAATCCAGGAATTCAGTTCCACTTCTAAGAGTTTCTTCTACAGAAACACAGTGCTAGAAAATACGTACAAAGATATGTGTAAGAATATTTATTGTAGCATTGGTAGTAAAACAATTTAAAACAATGGAAACAACCCATACTTCCATCAATTGAGAATTAAACAATGGTATTGCCATACAACACTCAACTGTTTCAAAGAAGCTGATCTCCACATAATACATAAAAGTTAACAGACTCTCTTCTCTAAGCAAAATACTGTAATTTCTCTGAAATCCAGCCTCTTAAAAACCAGACACTAATAATACCCCCTTCTAGGCTTTCACGTGTATTAACTATTTAAACACATCAAAGCCTAGTATAATGCACTGCACAAGCAGATATTCAATATTCAGTATTCAGTATATGTTACCCTTTCCTTTATCCTTCAATCATTATAAAATCTTCCTAACTGGATTCTCTGGCTCTCATCTCAACAGATCCTCCAAACCATTCTGAACAATAATCTTCCTAAAACATCATTTTAAATATTATCACTCTCTTGCTCAAACACTTGCCTACCAGAAAAAATTTAAACCCCATATAGCTTAACCATCACACAACAGCTCCATTTAACTTTTAAAACCTTACCCCTCCCTCTCAAATAGGAGCTTATCATGCCGCCCTTAAAAGTCTGCCTCCTCACTGCCATTTGGAGACGTAGAGCATATTACCTTTATGACTTTGATCATTTCCAAATGCAATTCTCACCCTCCCACTGCCATCCCATCCAAATCTATTCATACTTCAAATACATCCTGCAAACTAACCTTCCACAAAGCCATTTTAAATTATCTCAGTTTACTAATCTGTTCCCTTTGAACACTGCCTTGAAGTGACTTTAATATTCACACACATACACACACACACACACGCACATACACACACAGAACCACCATCAACTTGACACTCTGCTAAGAGTGAAGTCGATTTTCAGTAATTAGTTGAGGAATGGGATATACAACAAAGTCTAAACTACATAAGCAGGTACGTTCTGTAATTTATTTAATAGAAATGCCTTAAGTAATTCCTGGTATATTTCCCAAGCTTTCACAATGTAAACAGATAACAACTTGAAAATTATGGTACAGAATTATTGACTATATATTCCCTATCCTGTACTTTTCATCTCTGTGACCTACCTAATTTATAACTGGAAATCTGTACCTCTTAAATCCTTTTACCCATTTTGCATATTCCTCCACCCACTTCCTCTCTGGTAACCACCACCAGGTCGTTCTCCGTATTTAAGAAACCATTTTGTTTGTTCAGTTGCGTGTTTTTAAGATTCCACATACTAGTGAAATCATATGGTATATGTCTTTCTTAGTCTTATTTCACTTAACAAAATACCCTATAGGTTCATCCATGTTGTCGCGAATGGCAAGATCTCATTTTTTTTTTTTTTATAGCTGAGCATTATTCCATTGTGTGTGTGTCCACTCACACATCTTTACCTACTGATGGACACTTGGGTGCTTCCATAAGAAGCTTCTAGATGAAAAATACAGTATAAGGAATACAGTCAATAATGCTGTAGTAACACCGTATGGTGACTGTATGGTATATAAGTAGTGTGTATAATTGTCAAATCACTAAGCTGTACACCTAAAACTAGTACAGTATTCAACAAAAAGAAAAAAAAGAATAATACAAGACAGTCCCTGAAAAAGGAATTGAGAGCCACAGTGTGAAATGGGAAACAAAAGGAGCAGCAGCTATCTTAAGCCTAGACATCTACAGAGTTTGAAGGGGAAAGGGGCAAACACTGAATCAACCCCTAATATGAGCGAATAGTCTAGATCAGTCAGAACACTACTTCATTTGGTGTTCTGCTTTGGTTTGATTGACAGTGTTGGGTTTCTGTTAGCCAGGGACCTTCTGTTCACAATCTGAATATTTTATTCAGTCAGCGTTGCTGGTGTGGATGGGGGGCATGATTAAAGAGATAAAAGAAGGTATCAAAGAGGAGCAATAATAGAAAAAATAACACTAGGAAATGCTTTTAAGTTTATATTGCACATATATAACCAACAGTTCATTGGACCCTAAAAGCAATATATGGAGGTAAGGAAAAAAAAATCATGGTATAGCAAAAGACCTATAGTACCTATAGCTACCCACTTTTAATATAAGTTCCATAAAACAAGTTTTAATTTTATTAATATTCTTTTGTTCACGTTAATCTGAGTTGGCATATACTTCCTACTAAAGAGAAGAATCTCTTTACACAGAACTCCCAGTATTTCATAATTTTTACTAACTGCTTGGTTAAATATCTCTTCTACATTATGAAGACCAAGCACAGGATTTAAAGACAAAATTGCAAGAGACTCATTTAAATAAACGTCCTAAATTCTCCATTTCTCCAACCACCAAATCATATCTCCTAAGCCTATGCTTTTTTTTTTTTTCAGGATTTCTCTATCACGTGTAGGTAGGAATGAAAGGAGGAAGAAAGAAAAGGAAGATTCTTTTTGTTTCTTAATACCAAACTCTTCATTTCATATTTTCAAGTTTAGTCCTATCCTAGTTGCTAACCATCACCCCCAGATTGTTCCAGCATCAGCTTAAAAATGTATTCGCCATATAACTAACTCCTTTCAGATTCCAAGAGTCACAAAGAATCTTCTCTCAATCAAAATAAAATTCTCAGTAACCGGCTTCAAGACTCCCTATCAACCACAATTCTCCCAAAAGAGCTCTCTTAACCTCCCCCAACTAAAACTGTTCTTTGAGAGTAAAGAAAACTTTCATCATCTAGCAGAGAACTGCAAAAACACTGCCAAAAGTTCTTAAAATGAAATGTGTTTCACTTGAACTAACTTTCCACCCTCCCTGCTTCCATACAATCCTACTTCTTAACTTCTCAGTTCAATCACAACTGCCCAGAGTTGCTTCAACAAGTCACTCTCCCATCCTCAGGTGCTCCTTAGCTAGGTTTGCCCAATATAATAAAACTTACATCCTTAGGCTTGAAAGGGCATCTCAAAGATTCAAAAATACACATCCATTAAAAGTCAACCTATTCCTATACTTTAATATTACAATATTCCCTAATATTAATAACATTTATATATATAAATTAAGAATTCTGATACTTTAGGGGTGACAAGAGTCCAAGATGGCAGAGGAGTAAGAGACCTTAATTTCATCTGGTCCCAGGAATTCAGCTAGATAGCTTATCAAACCATTCTGAACACCTGCGAACTCAACTGGAGACTGAAGAAAAGAATACCTGCAACTCTATAAAGAGAAAAGCAACCATTTTTCACAAGGTAGGAGGTGCAAAAAGTGAATCCGAGGCAATATACAGGAAGACAGACCATGAATCTGGGGGGTAGAACCCTTGCTGGGACACTGTGTGGTCTCAAAACCCTCAGGGTCACAGGAAGACTGGAAGTGCCTGAGGCCACAGAGCTCCCAGGTATCAGAGCAGGGAAGCCAGCTGCAAAGAGTGATCTGAGGAGTGGGCTCTCAGCAGGAGGGTTGCCATAAACTGTGATCTGCAGCACAGTTGGGCCACTGCTCTTCAAGCAGGGACCCAGCAAGCAGCAAAAGTGGGAAGACTCCCCTTCCTCTCCCAGGAGGAGCGGAATGGGGGCGCACCACAGGAATCTGCTGGGTTTAGAGACTCCAAACCAGGTCCTGTGCCTGAAAGAAACACTCAGTCACAGGCTGGGTGAGCACAAAGTACAGCCAGAGACCATGAAGACAGGAGTGATTGACTGCTTTTCTCTGAGGGCACACTGCAGAGTGGGACCCCAAGCTTTCAGCTCCAGGGCCAGAGATTGGGAGGCCACCAATTTCATTCTCATCCTCTAAAGCTGCGCAGAAAGCCTTCAGGGAACAAAAGACACATAGTGCAAACCTGGGCAGATTACTTAGCCTGGCCCCTGGAAAGGGCGGTGCAACTCCACCAGGGCCCACTAGGGGCAAAGACATTTGAGAATCAACCCAACAGGCCCCTCCTCTAGAAGATCAGCAGGAAAATCATGCCAAGACCAAGTTTACCAATCAATGAGAACTGCAAAACTCCAGCACTAGGGGAATATAGCAGACAGAATTCATGGCTTTTCAAAATATGGAAAGAGCCCAGAAGTCCATCGACAGATGAATGGATAAAGAAGAAGTGGGGTGTGTGTGTGTGTGTGTGTGTGTGTGTGTGCATACATACACAAGGGAATATAATGCAGCCATCAAAAAATAAAATCTTGGCATTTGCAACAATGTGGATGGAACTAGAGGGTATTACAGTAAGTAAAATAAGTCAATCAGAGAACGACAATTATCATATCTCACTGATATGTGGAATTTTAAGAAACAAGGCAGGGCATCATAGGGGAAGAGAGGAAAAAATCAAACAAGGCAAAACCAGAGAGGGAGACAAACCATACGAGACCCTTAATAATCTCAGGAAACAAACTGAGGGTTGCTGGAGTGGAGGGGCTGGGAGGGATGGGGTGGCTGGGTGACGGACATTGCAGGGGTGGGGGGTATATGAATTGGTGAGCGCTGGGTGTTGTTTAAGACTGATGAATCACAGACCTGTACCCATGAATCAAATAATACATTATATTTTAATGTAAAAAATAGTAATTAAAAAAAAAGAATTCTGATACTTTAGACATCCAAAAAGTGCTTTTCCAAACTTACTAAAAAACCAACCAAAACATTTAATAGCATTTTATCATTTGCTTAATGTTGATATGCACTAAGTCTCTAAACATTTTAAGCTGCTTTATTTTCCTTTAATAAAATATTATGCTTTACCCATCATAAATACTGCCTTGAAAATGTTTTAATGGATAAAATTATCAATAGTCATGTTACAATGGAAATGATGACAAATCATTTATTTTTAAAAAGGCAGGAGAATAAAGAACTAATCTTATTATCATAATGGAAATATATCCATTTTCTTGTATTGAATCAGGTATTACTCTGGGACTGAGTTTTAGAGTATTTTACCTACCTCCACACAACAGAAAACATATCTCACCGAGTTATTATTGTTCCAGTTATAGCAACTGGATTAACCCATTTTTGACGGCTGAATATTCTCCAAATTCGATGAAATAACACAATAAGGAAATATCTGGGTTCTTATGACCCCAAATGCCACCCTCACCCCAAGATCCAACCTGTTGGGTATCACAAGAGAAAAGGGAAAAGTCAGCCAAAGGCAATGCGAAAAGGATAGAAGAAAAACACTCTTCACTATTTTCAAAGCCACGTCCTACAAGGAACACAGGGATGATCACAAATGAAAAAGAAACACAAAATGTTTGCAAAGTTGGGGCAAAGAGAAGAGAGAAAAAGGTGGGCATTAAATTGACAATATAATTGATCTGTCTCCAAAACAAACAATGGGTCCTGGTCTACTGGCTGGTGGCTAGTATTTACCTTAATCAATGCATAAGAGTCTGCATACAAAATAAACCTGCACTCGGGCGCCTGGGTGGCTCAGTGGGTTAAAGCCTCTCTGCCTTTAGCTCAGGTCACGATCTCAGGGTCCTGGGATCGAGGCCCATATCGGGATCCCTGCTCGGCAGGAAGCCTGCTTCCTCCTCTCTCTCTGCCTGCCTCTCAGCCTACTTGTGATCTCTCTCTCTGTGTCAAATAAATAAATAAAATCTTAAAAAATAAAATAAAATAAAATAAACCTGCACTCTACAACTATGCAAATGGTTAACAGTTAGCTAGCTACTAGCCTATTGCTATACAAATGAAACCTACCACTTTATATTTGAGGGACTGCTGTCATGTCCCAAACGAAACCTACCACCTTATATTTGAGGGACTGCTATCATGTCCCAGAGGCTCCTGAAACCCAAACCAAAAACATCACCTCTCTTCCTCTCCATTAGCTGCTCTTCTTCCTATATTGCTAAATATTTACCAGTATCCATCTTATCTTCTAGCATGTCTTCAAACTAGTAATTCACTGTTTAAAAAAAAATAGCAGTATCTATTTCCATTTCTTTATCTTTTTAAATCAATATATATTCATTTATGTATGTTTATATTTTAAAATGGAGCACTTTGGGAGCCCCCAAATGAATATCAAAGTGAACATACTTGATAATGGATGCAGAAAAATGTGCCATTACTTTGTCTTTTCAACAAATGGTTTTAGAACAGTTGGCTATCCATTTGAAAAGAAAAATTGAACTCCAACCTGTACCTTGCACTAAATACAAAATTAATTCAAACTGGATCCCAGATAAAAGAATATAATCTAAAACTAAAAAATGAAAGGAAAATCTTGGTGACCCTGGATTAGGCAAAGATTTCTTAGGCTTAATACCAAAAGCACAATCCATAAAAGAACAAATCGAAAATTGGACTTTAAAAATTAAAAACTTCTGCTCTATCAAAGACACTGTTAAGAGAAAAGACAAGTCAAAGACTGGGAAAAAACATTTTCAAATCACATATCTAATAAAGAACTTGTATCATGACTATATACAGAACTCTCAAAACTCAATAATAAACCCCAGTAAAAAAAGAAAAAAAAAAAAACAGACAAAAGACTTAAAGAGATATTTTCAACAAGGAACACATATAGATATGCGAATGAAAAAAAATGCTCAACATGCTTAGTCATTAGGGAAATGCAAATTTTAAACACAATGTATACCTCTACACACCTATTAGAATGCCTAAAACTGACCAAACTAAGCATTGGCAAGGATGTGGAGAAACTAGAACTTTCAAACATGAATGTAAAATGGGACATCCATATTGGAAAACAGTTTGTCAATTTTTTAAAAAGTTCAACATACAAATACCATATGATCCAGCCATTCCACTCCTAAAAATCTACCCAAGAGAAAGGAGGGCATGTGCCTACACAAAGACTTGCATACAAATGTTTACACACCAGTTTTATTTGTATAAATCAAAACCCCTAAACAATCCAAATATCCATCAACAGGTGAATGGATGAACAACAGTGGTACGTTCATACAATGGAATACTACCCAGAAATAAAAAGAAATGAACTACTGATATATATAACATGGATGACTCTAAAAGTAATAACTCAGCTGAATGAAAGAAGCTAGGCAAAAAAAAGCATACTATATGATTTCATTTATATAAAACTCTAGAAACGCAAACTATTTTTTAGTGAAACAAACTAGATCAGTAGTTGCCTAGGGTAGGAGAGGAGATAAAAGGATTACAACGGAACACTAGGAAATTTCGGGGGTGATATGTTCATCATCTTCAGTATGGTGTTTCACAGGTGTGTATACATATATAAAAATTCATCAAACTGCACCTTTTAAATATGTGTAATTTATTCTATGTCAATTGTATCTCAATAATTAAAATTGTTAAAAAGTAAATTTTCTCTGTTCTTTAGAAGATTTCTTAAGAAAGGATAAAAATTACAAAATATCAGCATTTGCCTAAAAAAGAAAATGAAAAATTAAAATTAGGGGGCACTGAATGGCCCAGTAGGTGGAGCATGCGACTCAATGTTGGGGTAGTAAATTCAAGCCCCACACTGGATGTAGAGATTACTTAAAAAAAAAAATCTTAGGGGTGCCAGGGTGGCTCAGTCAGCTAAGTGTCTGTCTTCGGCTCAGATCATGATCTCAGGGTTCTGGGATAGAGCCCCATGTGGGTCTCTCTGATTAGCGAGGAATCTGCTTCTCCCTCTCATTCTCCGTGTTCTCCCTCTTTCTCTCTTAAATAAATAAATAAAATCTTTAAAAAATTTTTTTAATTAGATCCAGTGAATTCTGAGGGTATACCAATAGTTAGAACACATCAAATGTAAACAAATATATACAGACATATCTCCAAGATTTTATAATACTTAAAAAAACTTACTACTTTAGGCAAATGTTAGGGAATCAACTCATTTCTTGAATATTGGTATATGAAGAGGAACAATCAAGCATTATCATGTCTTTCCTATTACCCCACCTCTGGGTAACCAATAGAATATTCAAGAGTCTCTTTAGAGCTAATAAATGAAATAACAATTAGAATGTGATCATTCAAATCCCCTACTGAATTAATAAATTGTAGGCATGGTATACATATGGCTGCTAATTTCACAAAAAGAGATAACCATATATATACTTCCTGATCAAAGAACATACCATTATCTACAATAATCCCACGAAAATTTTTTTTTCAAAATAAACTCTAATGAAGTCTGATCAAATGTCAAAGTCCAACTAATTTACTGGAAAGAAGAAAGAATAGAGAATACATTATACCTTTAATTTTTATGAAAGATACTTGAGACATCAACCAGTTGCAATGTACAATGTTGACTGAAAGTACTTACAACTTTAAAATATAAACAAAAAACTCAGATCACTGGAAATCTGAACACTAATTAGACATTCAATTCCCTACTAAAGAATTATTATTTGTTTTTAGACGTGATAACAGCATTATAGTTGCGTTTAAAAAAGCAGAGAGAAAAAAAATGCCTTGTCTTTTAAAGACACTAATGTACTTATGAATTACATGTTATGATTCTGGAATTTGTTTCCAAATAATACAAGAAGGGAGAAGTAAGTAGGAATATAAAAGAAATAACACTGACGCACCTGGGTGGCCCAGTCAGTTAAACGTCCAACTCTTCATTTTGGCTCAGGTCATGATCTCAGGGTCATGAGCCCTGCCTTGGGCTCCACAATAGCTCAAAGTCTGCTTGGGATTCTCTCTCCCTCTGCCCCTTCCCCTGCTTGTGCATTTGCTCGCTTTCTCTAAAATAAACAAATATTTTATTTGAGCCGCACCTGGGCGGCTCAGTCAGTTAAGCCTCTGCCTTTGGCTCAGGTCACAATCTCAGAGTCCTGAGATGGAGCCCTATATCAGGCTCCCTGCTTCTCCTTCTCCCTCTGCCCCTCCCCAATGCACACTTTCTCTCTCTCTCAATAAATAAAATCTTTAAAAAATAATAAATAAATAAAATTAAATAAACAAAATAAAAAAAATAACATCAATGTGTTGGTCATTTTGAGTGATGAGTAGAGAGTGATTCAACATTCCATTTGGTCTGCTTTTATATATACTTGAATTTTATATAATGAAAAGTAATAAAAATATAAGATACCTTGTTATATTTACTTTATAACTATTTTATGTACATCGATATAAAAATCCTAAATAAATAAAAATGGCATGGGTCAACTTTCTTCTCTTATATTGTCCTTGTCCTTTCTGGTATGAAAGTTGTATTAGTTTAGAAATATAATCTGGATAACCATCTTTTTCTACTCTCTATAAGTTTAGATAAGATATAACAATTTTTTTCATAAAGGTTTAGTTGAACTTTTTTTTTAAGATTTTATTTATTTATTTGACAGAGACACACACAGCGAGAGAGGGAACACAAGCAGGGGGAGAGGGAGAAGCAGGCTTCCCGCCAAGCAGGGAGCCCAATGTCGGGCTAGATCCCAGGACCCTGGGATCATGACCTGAGCCGAAGGGAGACGCTTAACGACTGAGCCACCCAGGCGCCCCGGTTTAGTTGAACTTTGTAAAACCATCTGGGCCTGACAGCTACATGTTGAAAGGAGGATTCCTACACATAACAATGTTTTATCTTTTGACTTTTAATTATACAGCACTGTAGGCTGCATACTGATTATCTGCCATTTAATGCAACTTGCTTTATGACTTGGTATGTGGTCAAATTTCATAAACGTTCTGTGTACTTAAAAATGTATATGATCTCGGGCACGTGGGTGGCTCAGTCAGTTGAGTGTCTGCCTTCAGCTCAGATCATGTTCCCAGGGTCCTGGATCGGATCATGCATCAGGGTTCCCTCCCCTCAGAAAGGGGAGCCTGCTTCTCCCTCTCCCTCTGCCCACTGTTTCCCCTGCTTGTGTGCTCTCTCTAATAAATAAATATCTTAAAAACTAAAATTAAAGTTTTAAATGCATATGATCTAATAATTAGGTGCAGGATTCTATAAATGTCCTTTGGCTCAAACTTGTTAACTCTTTTATCCAAATCTTCCATTTTACTAATATTTACTTAATGTATTACTAAGAGGTAAATAAAATATTAATAGCGTTTATCATTCTAAATGTCAATTTTTAAAAATATATATTGAATTTATATGTACAACAAATTCATGACTTATCTTTTTCTAGAAATATTTTAGGTTTCCCAATGGATTATTTGAATGAATTTCTTAATCCCCGATAATGTTTTTGTCTTAGTCTAAATTTTCTTAAAACTAATATACCTAGGACAGCTAATTTGGCTGCTTGTGTTAAAATGATTTAGACCCATTACTCATAAACAGCAATGTAATTATTTATTTGCTCTCTTTAAAAGAAATCCTGTCCT
Source organism: Ailurus styani (assembly GCA_002007465.1). NCBI lineage: Eukaryota > Metazoa > Chordata > Mammalia > Carnivora > Ailuridae > Ailurus > Ailurus styani. The sequence continues at coordinate 745,934 of LNAC01000415.1, read as the reverse complement.
GGAGTCTCCATGTTTTCTCTGGCAAGTGTACCCTGGTTTACATTTCTACTGATAACTGATGTAGTTCAAATTATTTTCACCATCTTATTTTATCTTTAATATACTATGCCTATATACTATGACTTTATTTTTCCTTTCTTTTTTTTAACTTTTTCCTTAAGCTTTTAACAAGATTACTTGAAAGTAGAATCAGTATTATTATTCTTTTTAAAAAATAAGACCTCAGAAAGCTTTAACTCTGATCAGTACCCTTCCTGTCTTATGCATTATTTTCTAGTACAGTATTTAATTCTTGTACTTTTAAGTTATTTATCGTGTGCATTTAAGTTATTTGTTGTGTTTTTCATAAATCAGATAGCCAGGGAGCCTGGGTGGCTTAGTCATTAGGTGTCTGCCTTGGGCTCGGGTCGTGATCCCAGGGTCCTGGGACAGAGCCCCACATCAGGCTCCCTGCTCAATGGGAAACCTGCTTCTCCCTCTCCTACTCCCCCTCCTTGTGTTCCCTCTCTCATTGTGTCTATGAAATAAATAAATAAATAAATAAATAAATAAATAAATAAATAAATCAGATAGCCAGATTAGGATCCATGTTGACCAATTCTTTTTTTTTAAGGATTTATTTATTTATCTTTTTTCTTTCTTTTTTTTTTTTTTTTTTGATAGAGAGCACAAGAAGGGGGAGAGGAAGAAACAGGGTCCCCTTAGAGTGGGGAGCCTAACGCAGGGCTCGATCCCAGAACCCCGGGGTCACGACCTGAGCTGAAGGCAGACTCTTCATCGACTGAGCCACCCGGGTGGCCCATGTGTACCAATTCTTTAACTTCACATCTTGCATGCTCTTCTACATCCTGGGTTCAATTTCCTCTTATAAAGTGTAACTAACTACCTTCCGTAGTTCTTTCAGTAATGGTCTATGTAGCAAGCTTTCCATCTCCATCTGCAAAATATATCTATTTCTCCATCACTTCAGAGTAACAGTTTTGAGAGTTATATTTTATTTTTCCTTGGCACTTTGGAGATATTAATCTATTGGTTTTGGCCTCTATTCATGCTCATGGTATAACTACCATCCAGCTATAACTGAGTTGTCTTTATCTCTGGTTCCTTTATTACTTTCTCTTACATCAAATGCCCAGAATTTTCACTAGAATATATTGAATTGTCCATTTACATTCCTTCTACTTATAGATTGCTTATTTATTTTCAGGCACAGTCATATAAAAGAGAAAATGTGATCTGAGAATGACTATTTTCTTAATTCTCCCAAAGATTATTCAAAACTAACTCCATGCTAAAGGTATGACATTAATTCATTACATGCCGTGGATGCCCTAGGGTAGTGGTTCTCAAACTTGGGCACGCAAAACACCTCGGGAACTGGATTCCACCCACAGTTCCTGATCTAGTAGGTCTGGGGTCCTGCCATGTATCTGCATTTCTAACAAGTTCCCAGGGAATGCTAATGCTAATTCTGGTGGTCAGGCAACCATGCTTTAAGAATCACTGTCATGGGACACCTGGGTGGCTCAGGTCATGATCCGGCTCAAGTCACAATCCTGTGGTCCTAGGATCAAGCCCCACGTCAGGCTCCCTGCTCAGTGGGGAGTCTTCTTCTCCCTCCCCACCCCCTGCTCTACCCCCACTTGTACTTGCTCTCTCTTACTTACTTTCTCTCTCTCAAAGAAATAAATTAAATCTTAAAAAAAAAAAAAAAGAATCACTGTCTTAGGGATTAGGGATGATTACCTCATAGAACTCCAGTTGATAAAGACCACCGGGATTTGTCTGCTTCTTAAACCGAGAGATTAGTATGTCTCATCAATTCTAAACAGAATTTAGCTTTAAATATTGCACTCTCCTATTTCTTCTTCCAGAATTCCAACTACATAACAGTGCCTAACAGTCCATCATCCAGCCAGAACACAGCCCTCAGGCTAAAATCAAAACTGGTTCATATCACCTCCCCTACCTAAAATTGTTTACTCGCTCGCTCCTCTGCACCTATAGGAGCAGTTCTTTATGGGAAGGGATACATGGAGGGCTTTAGAGTACATGCAAACTTTTGGGTATTTACATTATGTTACACTTATTTTTAATAATACCACCAAATAGCTCTGTGAAATCATTTAAATAAGTACATTAAAAATTTGTGACTTAAATTCAAATGAGTCAGTATGGCACATAAAGCTTTTCCTGATCCATGCCTGTCTAACCTACCCTTATACCATGCTATGCACACCATGTTTTCAAAATTTCTTCATTGTACACATATAACCTCCACCTAGACAAGAATGCCCAAAAGGCCTCTCACCAGCCTAACTTCTCTTCCCAAGAGATCCAATATCACCTCCTCCAGGAAACCTCCTCAACCAACTTGAGAGTTAGTTGCTCCCCTTACTATTCTCTCTCAGCATCTTGTACAAACATCCACTATTACATTTCGCCCTTCAAATTAGTGGTCTACAAAACTATCTTCCTTTATCTCCAGCAAGAACTTAATCACTATCTTTAAATCCTCATAGTAGATACATTATTACGTCTGTTTTCATGTAGATTTTCAAGGGAACCAAAGATTTAATGGGAGTAAATGGCCCCTATCTAATTTTGTCTCACATTTCTCCACAAAATACTTCAAAGCACCAATGCAAGGATTATGCCTCTATAGGTCTGACGCCCTCACTGTCAATACAATCAAGAGAAAAACATCAGAGGGATAATCAAATCTAAGAGTTCATAAACACTGGAGGAGTAATCAAATCTGAGAGTTCAAAAACCTTCATTTAAAAGAAAAAAAGGACTCTCATTTTAATTCCTATACAAGTCTACTTGCTTTATCTATTTGATATACAGATGTGCATATTACAAATTCTGAGAAGATTCCTTGTCATTATTTGTTAACACACACAATAAAATCCCTTTACAAAAGTATACAAAATCCCTACACAAAAGTAAATGGCTCTTTCCAGGGACAGAGGGTGGAAATGTAAGGAGCCAAGGAAGTCTTTTGCTTATTACTTTTCAAATCTGTTTACCATCTGAATTTTTTTTTAAATAATTTATCACTTTAGAAACCAGTAAAACAATGGAAAGTTAAAAAAAAAAAGAGCCACATTCTATATACCTTATTAAGAAAACAGCTTAATTATGTAATCATTTTAATATTATTTCTTACCAGATTTAAGACCTGAAATTTTGAAGATGGCACTTGGTTTCCCATTTGTGACAAATCCTAGGAGTTGCCATACAGGCATTCCATTTGAATCAGGATAGGAAAAGTAGACAGATCCTCCCATTCCCTCAGGAAATGGGACTGTTCCCAGCATAAATACCACAACATGGTTGATACTTTCATAATCAGGCAAGTCAAAAACAAATTTATCCTCTGCCACTTGCTGTGCAGCTGTTTGCACCTAGAAAATAAGAAACTCATCTTAGTTCAATAGTTTGAGGAGTTTCTATAACTCCTATAGTATTCCTGTAAGCTATTATCAAGTATAGTCAATTATAGTCATTATACCCAGTATAACTTTGTGTTAATCTGATAGTCTATATGGAATTCCCAAATATATCAGTGTTAAATTTAAAAAGAAAATCCAAATATATATAATCAGTCTTAAAATGATCATTTAATTAATGTAACCTTTAAAAAATAGAATTATTTCAGAAGTGCCCTGAAAGGAATTTACTTACATAAGTAAATCACTACAGTTTCAGAATTCTTTTTTTTTTTTTAAGATTTTATTTATTTATTTCACAGAGGGAGAGAGATCACAAGGAGGCAGAGAGGCAGGCAGAGAGAGAGGGGGAAGCAGGCTCCCTGCTGAGCAGAGAGCCCGATGCGGGCCTCGATCCCAGGACTCTGAGATCATGACCTGAGCCGAAAGCAGAGGCTTTAACCCACTGAGCCACCCAGACGCCCTCAGAATTCATTAAAGAAATAAAATGTTATTCAAAATACCACACCACCAAAGCCTTATCCTCTAGTATGCAAAGTATAGGAAACTTAAAATGGGTAAGCAATCCAGAATTAGTTAATCCTAATTTGCAGATTCCCTATTTATTAATTTGCCTACTCACTAAAATTTATTTGTAAGCACAAAATCAATATTCATTGCACTTTGATGGTCACTCATAGGCATGATCATGAGCAGAGCAGCAAAAATTTTGAGTTGCCTAATGCACACGTTCCCAGCTGAGGTGGAGAAAAGTTAGCTGTGCCTTTTTTCTTTCAGCTCTCATACTGTAAACAAATGTGTTTTTCACAGTCAATTTAGTGCCATGTTTGTATTTTGTGCTGTTTTTGGTGATTCTGATGTTTAAAATAGCCAGGCTGAAATGTTGGGTAGTATTCCTAAATCTGAAACGGTTGTTACATGCATTACTGAGAAAATATGTAAGTTTCATTCAGAAATGAGTTATGGTGTTATTGGCTGTTAAGTTCAATGTTAATGAATCAACAACACATATTAGGTAAGATGTCTTTAAACAGAAACATACAGAAAACAAGGTTATGTATTGACAGGCTGATAAAAACTGTCATCAGAAGCTTGAAAAAACCTAACTCTGTATTTCCCCTAAGGGCAATGATTCACTTGAGGAATTAAGTGTTCACACTGACTTCACAGAACCCAACTACTATGAATAACAAGAATCAACTCTATATAAAAAGCAAAAATCCTACCTTGAATGTGCTAAGTGGGAACCTGTAAAAGTTTCCTCTTGACTCATTTCATAACCTAATTTTCTGTTCTAGAATTGCATGTCAGTTTCTAGAGTAAGATCTTATCTTATTTTGAAGTTTAGGAGTTTGAAAAATCTACTTCCCAAGAGAAAACTTGTATCCACTTTTAGAAAACTACTGATAATTGCTGTATCACATCCATTAGCAAAAATGATTAATTCTGAGGACATGCAGGTCAAAAGGCTGTCAAGAGTTCACATCATATAGTTTTTTGGTTTTCTTTTTAATTACTATTGCCATTCTATTTACCAAAACACCAAATCTGAATTACTACCAAAATTTTAAGACTCTAAATGGTCAAATCTTATTACCTAAAATGCAACTTCTCTTCCTTTGCTAATAGTTGCTGTTGTTACTAAAATGCTTACTTTTTTCTTTTATAATATCCTAGCTACTACTACAAAGAAACTTAAAAAATTTATAGCTATGTATTATCTGTAGCTATGTATTATAGCTATGTATTATTTATAGCTATGTATTATCAATAACGTAATATGAATTAGCCTAAATTCACTCCCAAGAGACCAAGAATGAATGTTCTTAAATCAAGTTCTGCATCTCTCTTCTGAAGTTTTCCAACCTCATTAAAAACTGTCCAGTTTAAACAGAGAACAAAAGAAAAACATAAATATAAAACCAAACTGCCTGTATTAGTATTAAACTCAATTTCACCAGTTTTGGGCATGCACATAATCTTAAAAAACATATAAAATGATGGTATTTACAAGCCATGAAATAACCATCAGACAAAATAAATATCTGCTAAATGTCAACTATGCCAAGCACCAGACATTCTATAAATCTGTATTATGACCTTAGGGAAAAGGATAACTCTTACTTAAGAAAAAAAATTTCAAGGAATGAAACTGAGTTCCTAACATTAGATGAGTTGACTTTTCTAGTTAGAGAATAATGAAGTTAAGTTTTAGATATCTCCAGGTCTATTTGCCCTTCATTTTGATGAACGTGTTCTCTGGTTAACAGAGTCAGACACCTCCTAAAAGTCTTATCTTTAAAGAACCTCTACTGGGGCGCCTGGGTGGCTCAGTGGGTTAAAGCCTCTGTCTTCGGCTCAGGTCATGATCTCAGGGTCCTGGGATCGAGGCCCGCATCAGGCTCCGTGCTAGGCAAGGAGCCTGCTTCCTCCTCTCTCTCTGCCTGCCTCTCAGCCTCAAGCCTACTTGTGATCTCCCTCTCTCTCTCTCTCAGTCAAATAAATAAATAAATTCTTAAAAAAAATAAAAATAAAAAAAAATAAAGAACCTCTACTGGATATCTATCACAGATGTTAGGTGTTAGGTAAGTAGACACAGGTATTGCTGTAATTAAATTTCCCTCCAAATTAGTTGACAACATGGGATACATGGAATCCATGTGGCATTTTCTTTAAACACACACACACACACACAGAGGCACCTGGTTGACTCAGTCCTAAAGTACAAGACTCTTGATCTCGGGGTCCTGAGCTCGATCCCCCCCTTGGGTGCAGAAATTACTTAATAAATAAAAATAAAATTAAACACACACACACATTTTAAATGTCATTCATTGATGACACTCACTCATCCGAGTCCCACACTTATCCCCGCTGGTCTTTTCATTTTCCCTGCCAACAGCAGGAGCAATCCAAAGTTATCTCACCAATATGACCAATTACCACCCTCACCAAAGTGGCCTCCCAGTCATTCAAGAGACAAACTTTCTGAAGCCAGTCGTCTCCAATTTATCTTTGTGGTTTCTTAGAACTGTGTACAGAATACATTACCAAAAGCTAATGAAAAATTTAATTCAACAAATGGACTGCAAAATTTAACAAAGCAGGGAGCAAAAATAAAGAAAAGGAACTCTGGGTGAAAGGAGTTAAGTCTAAAATAGATTTCTGGATGGTTTCTAAGGAGGCAAGCAAGATTCATCCTCTAAATTATTCCTGAACAATTCCAGGTGCTGATCCCATTTAACTCTAATAATCTGGCAAGGCAGGTTATTATCTCTTTTGACCAATAAAGATTTTCGCAGCTCAGACCCTTCTGGGGTATCTCGGCCATGACTCACACTTAAGTTCAGGCGTTTCTATCAGCCAACTTCCAATTACTTTAAGCATATTTTTTACTGGGGTCCTTCCAGAAGGACTCCAAAGGTATACACTGCCCCAGCACCTTAACCTTTTAGAAACAGTATGTTACAGTCTAGATTCAAATGCCAGGTTTACCTCTTTTAAGTTACTGTATGAGCTAGCTCAGGCAAGTATTTAAACTGACGATTGAGCTTAAGTTCCTCAACTACAAAATAAGAATTATAATAACCATCTCACGAATTAGGAAGGTTAAATTTGAGGTGCTAAATAAGCGCTACCTAGAAGGCTGAAATTATCAGAAACAGACAAAAGGCGAGCACTGGCTGGCGTATAGATAATGCACACTCGATAAATAGTAGCTTATGCAGCCACTATTCAAATGACTGAAGAGCCGGGGACAGAGGAGATCACCCCAGCACCCACTCTCCACCCTCACACTTAGCCGGAGAGCAACTTAGGGGGGTTTCCCCACCTCTCCTGCACCCGAGCACCCTCCCCTTCCCGGGGCCTCGCCCTCGGGTGTCCTGCCCCTTTCCTGATACCACCCAGCCCCATCCTCACCAGCCTCCCTGCCACCAAGCAGCCAAACATGGCGGCGACTCCGCGCAGCCGGCAAGGACCCGAAGCCGGCGACTACAAGTCTTGGGGCTACTGCCCTACTTGAGCACAAGAACCTTCCAGAACATGCAGGAGGACGCCTGCCCCTCCGCTACATAGCGACTAGGCCAGCGGCAGGAACGCCTTCTGCCCCCGCGACCTCTGACTCCACTTCCTAACCAGCACGCCTCTCAGGTAGCAAGTACTTCCAGGGCTTACACCCTTCCCAGCTAAGCGAGAAAGTCAGGCTAGAGCCAGAATAAGACTACAAGTCCCAGACTGCCCTGCGCAAGCTTCCGGGAGAAGAGTCTAGAGGACTTTCCTTTCGGAATTTACACAGCACTAAATGTTGGAGTTTTATTATACAGAAAATAAACGGGGGAGTTAAGTGAAGCTGAAAAGAACTACAATAAAGTTGTCAGTAAGTACTAAATGGCTGGTTAAAACTTAGTGCTTTTGAGAGACTGTGTAAGAGAAAGAGATCACCCCAGCACCCACTCTCCACTCTCACATTTAGCTGGAAAGTAACTTAGGGGGGTTTCCCCACCTCTCCTGCACCCGAGCACCCTCCCCTTCCCGGGGCCTCGCCCTCGGGTGTCCTGCCCCTTTCCTGATACCACCCAGCCCCATCCTCACTGTTTCTCCTACACAGCCTCTCAAAAGCACTAATTTTTAACCAGCCATTTAGTACTTACCGACGACTTTATTGTAGTTCTTTTCAGCTTCACTTAACTCCCATTTTTTTCTGTAAAACGGTAAGCAAGATATTATAATAACTTTATAAATTTGTGCTTTAATGTCCCCATTTGCAAAATAGGAATCATAATTGTACCTATCTTAGAGGGTGGCTGAGAGGATAAAATGAATTAGTATATATAAAACAGAATAGAGTGGCAGCAGTTAATTTATGGAAGAACTGGCATCAACTACTGACACCAATACTCATTCTCCTTTCACAACTTTATCTTCTTGGATAGAAGGTAGGATATCCCCTCCCCAACAGTCTCTGCCCTACTTGAAATATATGAGTTTAGGGCACCAGTCATCAGCAAGTCTGTCTTTCCAAACTCAGGTTATACATGGAGGATCAAAAAGTTTGTAACAATCCTCTGGCCTCCACTCTGGTTCCATAAACTGCGACCATTTATATTATTTCAGATATTCTTTTTAGATAGCTAAGCCAAAGGTGAAGAGATAGAAGACGTTTCTATTGATGTCTCCAACTTTCTACCTAAAGAGTCCTAGAATCTTCAAAATAGAAAGACCATTTACATAAGATCACTTCATGAGAGGCAGATACATTGCCTGGGTTCAGAGCCCATCTCTGTCATTTATTAACTATATAATCTTAGGTTAGTTAACCTAACACTTCCATTTCTCCATTTCCCCATCTGTAAAATGGGATAATAATAGTATCTGCATCACAAGATTGTTATGAAGGTTTTTGCATGAAAAGTACTAAATAGTAGCCAGAATATAGCTTAATAAAATGTTAGCATTTTGCATTTTACCTCTCCTGACAGATCTTCTATGTCTTCATAGAAATATAAATAAATATATTGAAATAAAAAATAAATACATTGGTCTCTGCCCCTAGTTTCTGACACAGAGCACTGAAACCCTTGTAGATTCCTAAGTGATAAGAGCACTAGCAGCATCTTTTGTTCTAATGAGGTGACTCTGGGTAGACTCCTGGTTAGATCACCAGAAAGACCGAGCCATGATTAAAGGCTTGGAATTTTCAGCTCCACCCCTTATTCTCCAGAGAAGGAAGAAGGACTGGAATTGGAGTTAATACTTGATCATTCCTATGTAAGGAAACCTCCATAAAACTCCAATAGTAAGGAGGTTGATCACCCCAACTCCATAAAGACAGAAGCTCCTGCACTTGGGACCCTCCCAGACCTTGTCCTTTGCATTTCTCCATCTGCTGTTAATCTGTATCCTTTATCATATCCTTTAACAAACTAGTAAACATAAATAAGTGTTTCCCTGACTTCCGTGAGCTGTTCTAGCAAATAATCAAATCCAAGGGGGAGGAGGTCATGGGAACCTCCAATTTGTAGCCATGTCAGACAGAAGTTGTGGGTAACCTGGATCTATTACTTGCAATTGGCATCTGAAGTGGGGGCAGTCTTTACGGACTGAGTTTCATGGGACTTAACCTGTGGGATCTGATGTTATCTATAAGTAGTACTGGGATTGAGTTAAATTGTTAGGTCATCCAGCTCATATCACAGAATTGTTTGGTGTGGGGGAAAAAAAAAACCCACACATCTGGTGTCAGAAGTGTTGTGAGTGTGGTATTAGTGCAAAAGTGAAGGAGAAACATAAAAGAAAGACCAGGTAGTTGGTTTTTGGGTTTTTTTTACATGCCCTTACTATGCATTTGATTGTCTGAAAAACTCATACTTCTCAATCTTTTTGTGCTTACACAACTTGTTTTACCTGCCTATAATATTCACTTGGCAATCTCCCACTTGACTCAAAATATCTTTTTAAGATTTTATTTATTTGAGGATGAGAAAGTGAGCGAGTGAGAGAGCATGAGCAGAAGGAGGGGCAGACGGAGAGGGAGAAGCAGTCTCCATGCTGAGCAGGGAGTCCGACACATGACCTGAGCCGAAGGCAGATGCTTAATCGACTGAGCCACCTAAGTGCCCCAAAATATTTTCTTCAGGAATCTTTCCATGATCTACCTGATAATTAGTCACGCAATATTTTACACAACAATTTTATTTAATGGTTTGAGAGCTGGCTAGCATAGAAATATTTTTATGAACTAAAGTTAATATTTATTAATTATTTCAGTCATTATTATGGGGGATTTCAGCCTTCTCTCCATTTTGTTGGTGAATAGACTAGTTCTAACATTGGACAAAGAATTAGAAGCAGTGGATTTAATATCTTTTCTCCAGACTATAAAAGCCAGCCTTATATTGACCAAACTCCATTATTTCTACATACAACAATTCTTTGTAACTAAAAAGGGCAGAACTAGGGGCACCTGGGTGGCTAAGTTGGTTAAGCATCTGATTTTACCTCAGGTCTTGGTCTTGGGGCCCTGGTCTAGAGGCTCACATCAGGCTCCTCACTCAGTGGGGAGTCTACTTGATCCTCTCCCAGGGCCCCTCTCCCTGCTTAGGCTCTCCCTCTCATTCAAATAAATTAAAAAAATCTTTAAAAAAAAAAAAAGGACAACTCACAGAATGGGAGAAAATATTTGCAAATTATATATCTGATAAAGAAGTCATATCCAAACTACATAAGGAATTCTTACAGCTCAAAAAAAATTTTTTAAGCAATTTTAAAATGGACAAAGGATCTTATATTAATTTCCTAGGGCTGCCAAAACAAATTACCATTAACTGAGTGGCTTTAAGCAACAGAAATGTTCATATAAAAACTTATACATAGGGTGCCTCAGTTGGTTAAGCAACTGCTTTCAGCTCAGGTCATGATCCTGGAGTCCTGGGATCCAGTCCCACATCGGGCTCCCTGCTCAGCAGGAAGTCTCCTTCTCCCTCTGACCTTCCCCCTCTCATGCTCACTCTCTCATTCTCTCTCTCTCTCTCTCTCAAATAAGTATTTTTTTAAAAACTTGTACATAAATGTCTATACCAGCATTATTCATTATAGCCAAAAGGTGGAAACCGTGAAATGTCCAATAATGGATGAGCAGATAAACAAATATGGTATACACCTACAATAGAATATTATTCAGCCATGAAAAAGTGAAGTACTGATATATGCTACAGTATGGATGTACCTTGAAAACATTATGCTTATTTTATTTTTTTTTTATTCTTTGCCCCAGGGGTACAGGTCTGTGAATCATCAGGCTTACATCTTTCACAGCATTCACCAAAGCACAAACCCTCCCCAATGTCCATAACCCATCCACCCTATCCCTAAATGCCACAAAGGTCATGTATTATATGATCCATCTGTATGAAATATTCAGGATAGAGAAATCTATAGAGACTTAAGTAGATTAGCGTTTGCTTAGGACTGGAGTGGGTGGGGATATGGAGATAGGGATGATAGAGAGCTAAAGGATGCAGTTTCTCTCTTTCTTACCAATTTAACCATTTTTTAGGTATACACAACAATAGTGTTATCTATATGCACCTTGTTGCAAAAGATCTCTAGAATTTTTTTATCTTGCAAAACTGAAACTCTGTGCCTGTTAAACAATTTCCATATTCCCCTCCCTTACAGACTTCTTGAGGTGATGGAGGTGATCTAAAATTGACAGTAGTGATAGTTGTTCTTGTACTGAATATACTAAAAACCGTTGAATCATATATCTTAAATAGGTAAATTGTATGTGAATTATATTTCAATAAAACTGTTTTTAAAATCGGTACTATCTACAATAGCATCAAAAAAATGTATGTGGGGCGCCTGGGTGGCTCAGTTGTTAAGTGTTTGCCTTTGGCTCAGATCATGATCCCAGGGTGCTGGGATTTAGTCCCACATCAGGCTCCCTGCTCGGTGGGAAGACTGCTTCTCCCTCTCCCACTCCCTCTACTTGTTTTCCTGCTCTTGCTATCTCTCTGTCAAATAAATAAATAAAATCTTTAAAAAAAATTTTATGTGAAAGTGCCTATGAGCAAGTGGGCCATCCTGGAATGGGATAGAGGAATTACATGAAAGCCTTCCTGCTCCTAGCTCCACAATACTGCTTTCAATGTTCATATCCCCCAGGCAGAAGACTGGAGGAAGAGCCTTCTCAGGAAAAACCGAACACTCCAGAGATACCGTAATCTTGAAATCTTTGTTGACAAAACTGACAGGCTGCCTAATCCTACTATAGTGAAACATTCCACTTAATAGCTCTTCCCATATTTTTTGCTTATAAATAGAACATGACACTAAGGATCATCAGACATTTGAGGAAAACCACTATCAAGTAAGAGAGTGACTGGGGAGGAGGGTAGAGGGATGGGGTAACTGGGTGATGGACATTGAGGAAGGTATGTGTTGTAGTGAGCACTGGGTATTATATGAGACTGATAGATCATAGACCTGTACCTCTGAAACTAATAATACATTATATGTTAATTAATTGAATTTAAATTAAAAAAAAGAGAGTGACCAAAGCAAACAAATGGGGGAGAGAGGAATTAAGTAAATACAAAAACATTAGAAGATGCAGGAAAAAATTAATACAACTCTATAGTATTATCTAGGGAGAGAGAGAGAAATAGAGAGATTGTACCATTAAAATAAAAATAGAATGCTATAAAAGTAGAAAATCAAAGAACAAGAAAGAACCCGTGAAACTTAAAAGTATGAGAACTGAAGAGACAGTTTTTAGTTTTGTTGTAAGATAAGGTCAAGGAACTATCTCAGAAAAGAAAGCAAAAAGAAAGAAATGGAAATCAGGAGAGAATAAAATAAGATCAGTACAGGAGGTTCAATATGGGAATTCCTGGGAGAATAAAGAAAACGTTAGACTGTAAATTGTCAAAGAAATACTATTTTAAAAAATTTTCCTGGGGCACCTGGCTGGCCCAGTTGAAAGAACGTGCAACCCTTGATCTCAGGTTCCTGAGTTTGAGCCCCACCTTGGAAATAACAATTACTAAAAATGTAAACAAATAAAGAAACTTAAAAAATTTTTCTGAATTGAAGGACATGGGTCTCCAGAAAGAAGAGGCTCACGCCTCTTCTTCAGGAAATAAATTATTTCCTGTCTCAAATTCAATATCCAGTCAAAATTCCACTGAAGTTAAGGATAGAATAGATATTTTCAGACCTGCAAAGTTTAAAAAAAAAGAAAAAAGAAAAAAACTTACCTCCTATTTTCAGGAAATTACTGATGTGCTCCTGCCAATAAAAACCAATAAAGAGAGGAGCCTTAGTGGCTCAGTCATTAAGCGTCTGTCCTTGGCTCCAGTCACGATCCCAGAGTCCTGGGATCGAGCCCTGCTTCGGGCTCCTTGCCCTGTGGGAAGCCTGCTTCTCCCTCTCTGACTCCTCCTGCTGGGGTTCCCTCTCTCGCTGTGTCTCTCTCTGTCAAATAAATAAATAAAATCTTAAAAAAAAAAAAAAAACAATGAAGAGGGGTGCCTGGTGGCTCAGTTGGTTGGGCATCTGACTCTTGATCTCAGCTCAGGTCTTGATCTCAGGGTCATGAGTTCAAGCCCCATGTTGGGCTCCATGCTGAGCATAGAGCCTACTTAATTAAGAAAAAAAAAAAGACAGTAAAGATGAAGACATGAAATGAGATTAAGAGTACAGGGTAGTCAACTAAGGGGAGTGATTAAGAGAATTTCAAGGGTGATGGAAAAAAGAAGTCCCAGTATATAGGCAGAGAGCTACAATCCAAGGATCCTCTAGAAGGATTTGTTTTTCTCAGGGGGAAAAATGGAGTAGATTACTATTTGATACTTTTGACATGAAAAATAATAAAGAGAGATGTTTCGTGGAGCTGATAGATGGATGAAGACTTAAACTCAGTCAGATACTCAAACTAAAATGGAAAAAGAGGTCATAATTTAGGCCAATAGAAATAAAATTGTACAATAAAGTGACTTAGCACAGAACCATATATACATGAATGTATTGTTCCCTATGGCTGCTGTAAGAAATTGCCACAAATTTGGTCGCTTAAAAGAACACACATTGTTTTACTGTTCTAGAGATCAGAAGTCAGACATCAGTTTCAACTGGCCACAAACAAAATGTCAACAGGGCCATGGTTTTTCCAGAGGCTCTAGAATAAATTCCATTTTCTTGCCTTTTTCAGATATTAGAGCTACTTCCTTTGCTCAGAGCCCCCTTCTTCCACCTTCAAAGTCAACAGTGTAGCATCCTGCTCCAGTCCTCACATTGCCTTCTTCTCTGTCAAATATCACTCTGCCATCCTCTTATACGGATATTTGTGATCACATTTAAAGGCCACCAGGATAATCCAGAATAGTCTCCCCATTTCAACAGCCTTAACAATCATACCTGTAAAGCCTCTTTGTCCATAGAAAGTAACATTCACAGGTCGCAGGGATGGGGGCCTAACTATTTGGGGAGGGTATTATTCAGCCTACTATACTATCTTAATAAAAACTCCAAATGTGCATTAAATAAAAATCATTATTTAACTACACTAAGAAGATGAGAGAAGAGGAAAAAGAGGTATGGACAGCTGAAATCTTCCTCATAGTCAAAATATATCAAAATGAATGAATGAATCAAAATACAACAGGAATTGCATGTTAGAATGATTAGGTAAACACCAGAAGAAATAGCTAAAAATATAGTGCTTGCTTCTGTGGTATAGAACATGAGCAGAAAACTACTGTTTTGTTTTGTTTTGTTTTGTTTGTTTTGTTTTGTTTTGCTTAAAAGACTTTTTACTCTGTTTCACTTTTTAAACCATGTGCCTATATTATTTTAATAATAAAATCTAATTTTATAAAAGTGAAAAAAAATGAAGGAACTGAACTAATCTCTAAAATTCCTTGCATTGAGTATGCCATGATGTTATGTCTCTTTAACATTATTGTTTTAAATCACCCCCATCACAGCCTCCAAACTTTCGATGCCTAAAACAAACACTATCAGGAAATCATTAGTAACAATCACACCAGTATAAAAATTTCAGCTCAGAAACATATTGGTGATTTGAAACTTTCCAAATGATAGTTCTCCCTTGAAGGGAGATCTGAGTGGCTTTCCTGTTGCCTATCTTATCACCGATAGCAGATGGCAAAAATAGCACAAATTCTTTTTCTCCCTGTGTCTAGGACTTTGCAGTGTGACTTTGCAGCTTCTTACATCCAGAGATGGAATCTATTTCTTCACCCTCTTGGACTTCTTACCTGCTTTGATGGAAAGAATGCAGAAGTTATGTGCCGGTTCCAAGCCTAGGCCTCAAAAATATTTGAAAGCATCTGTTCTAGCTCTTGGAAATTTGACAATCTACCAAAGGGACAAAGAACTTGCTGGATAATGAAAGACACCTGGCTCCCCCTGCCTCAGCCAACAATCAGTCAAACCCTAGGAACAGAGCTACCAAGATGATTTGCAGCAGACCAGAAATGAGGGAACCCAGTCAAGACAGAAGAACCTCTCAGCCATGCTCAGTCAAAATAGAATCATGAGTTGAGTAAAATTTGAAATGTTTTGTTATGCAGCAAAAGCTAACTTCCATGTAGTTCATTCACAATTTGTGATTGCATTTTATTCATTAATTTTCCTTCCCTGTAGCAATTACTGGTAGTTATCTATTTAACATTCATTTCACCCTTCTTCTTTGTTAACAGAACCCCATTTTTGTTCAGGAATACATCCCTTCTCCAGGAGGCTCAGAGCCCCAGAGGAAGGCCCTGCTTAATCTAACTAATCTAACTTAATCTAATTTAATCTTTCCTGTCCCTTTGCAGTGAGTGGTTTAGGATCAATCCCTAACCCAACTCTGGTCAGTGAAACCTGAAAGGAAATCTGCCAGGGGTTGCTGGGATAGGTTTCTCGGTCTGAAGAAAATCACATGAAGAAATGATCATTTTCTCCTGTGTACATAGACATAACTGAAAGTGACAACTGAAGTTGTAGTAACGAACCATCCTGAAACTTCAAAGAAAACAACCTGGCAAAAAAAAAAATTTATATAAAATTTTAGCAGTTTAAATTTTAAAAATTTTAGCAGTTTTAAAGCCTCAAATAAAAAAAATCAAATAATAGCCAATACTCAAAATCAATGACTTTCTGACCACCTACAATGTAATGGTTTTAGATTTAAACACATACACACTCCTTCAACTCACTGCACACAATATAACAGAAATTACCCAACTTGTTAAATTTCACATCAGCCTGGGGTAACTGAAGCTCAAGGGAAAGTGAAATGAGTCTTCTTTCATTCATCTAAAGTTTTGTTCTGTGTCAGAAAAGAACCACAAAATACCGAGAATCTTTATAGAAATCCATCAGTTCAATACCAAAATGATAGTCATTTTCTACCTAACAGGGGAAATCCACAGGTAAGAAATTAAAGTAGAGGGCGCCTGGGTGGCTCAGTGGGTTAAAGCCTCTGCTTTCGGCCCAGGTCATGATCTCAGGGTCCTGGGATCGAGGCCCGCATCGGGCTCTCTGCTCAGCGGGTAGCCTGCTTCCCCCTCTCTCTCTGCCTGCCTCTCTGCCTCCTTGTGATCTCTCTCCCTCTGTGAAATAAATAAATAAAATATTTAAAAAAAAAAAAGAAATTAAAGTAGAGAAGTTACAAATTTTATAGTGTTAGAGCTCTATTTTATGTCTAAAGAGACCATCTAGAACTTTTTTTTTTTAAGTAATCTCTATATCCAACATGGAGCTTGAACTCATGATCCTGAGATCGAGTTCATGCTTTACCGACTAAGCCAGCCAGAAATCCCTAATGTGGGTCTTGTTCCCAATTTCCTTGGTAAAAACCCTCTAGACTAATTTCCCCTAGATCAGTGTGTTTCAGACTGTAGGTTGAGATGATTATTAGGTTGTGCAATCAACTTAGTGGATCACAACCACATTCCAAAAAAACAAAAAGAATAAGAAGAAAGAAAATGTCAGAATACATCATCCATGGTAAGTGTATTGTTTCACAGAACTTCTTGTTTTAGTTATATATGTGTGTGTGTGTGTGTGTGTGTGTGTGTGTGTGTGTGTATACACATATATATATTTGTGTGATTGGGATATTATAGTCTATTTCTTACTGTGGGTTGCATTAAAAAAATTTTTTTTAAACTACTGTTCTAGGGATGCCTGTGTGACACTGTCAGTTAAGAATCTGCCTTTGGCTCAGGTCATGATCCCAGGGTCCTGGATCGAGTCCTGCATTGGGATCCTTGCTCAGCGGAGAGCCTGCTTCTCCCTCTGCCTGCCTCTCTCTCTGTCTCCCTCTTTCTCGCTGATGAATAAATAAATTAAATATTAGAAAAAAAATAAGACTACTGTCCTAAATGAAGCAATTAAGCAGAATGACTATCCCCTTTGCCTCAAGTGAGAGTTTTAATTCTTTAAGCACTTCTGGACAATCTGACCATCAGTTTTTTAGACACTTCTCAGGCATTTGCTTAATAAAAAACTTTAAAATCATTTAACTTTCCAACATTCTGTAGGGCAATACACCTAAAGTCACATTCTAGTCCTTTCTTAGCCAATTTTGTTTTCCTTCTAAAGGCCCCAAGACTTCATTGTACTTGTCATCTCTGCAACAGCAACCATCTACTCTGCATCACAGATTTCTTTAAACTCAGGTCCCTGCTCACAGAGCACAATATGGCTCCCAGCTTCTGCCTTCTTTCCTATTGCTGAAATTGTTATTTTTCTTTTGGGGGCAAATGTGGGGAGAAGGTGGAAAATCATTTTATTCATTTTACTTAAAAGGACCAAAGAAGACCAAGATAGAGCCAGAAAAAGACCGATAACACTAAATAGTTTAGAAAAGAAATGAGAACCTATCTACAGAGTGGTCAGTGCCAGAAGGAGCTTCCGAGAAAAGGGAGGCACAGGACCTCAGGTCAGCCCCAGGCAGGAGCAGCTTCAAAGGTGTGTGAACAATGCAGTAAGTAGTACAGGGCACTGGGCTCAGAAAGAACACATGCTTAGTTTAATGCCTCCTCTGTGCCCATCTTGACATTCTGGGTATTTTTCTTTGAACTTGCATTTCATAAGTAAAGTCCAGAGGGACAAGATAACATGTATGTGAAGAGGGGATTTGGCAATATGTGTGTCTGTCTATTATTCCTTGTCTCTCTATTCATATGCAGCATTTTCGATTCTCCACGAGCAAAGAATTCCATTAGAAGTTTCAAAATGAGTGATAGTGAGTTTCATCTACAATTGAGTGGGCAGGGGTCTTGACAACCCCAAGAGGGTGTGCTTTCAGTTTGAATCAGAACTTAGTTTAAACAAATACAAAGCATTTTAAGAAACTCGAATAACTAAGGAATGCTATTCTTACTTATGTTATTTTGTCACTTCCTTGTATTAGTCAACCATTTATAACTGCAGATGACACAGAAGAAAAGGGGAAGATAGGGAAATGAATGGTTGTTTTCTTTGTTCTAAAATCAGTAAATCAAATGCAGAGAATGTTAGTAGAATGTGTGATATCAAGAAGTGAAATAAAAGTTACTTTTGTCCTGCATTTTCACTGTACTGGCAAGAATTAAATGCACATGAAAGTATGAACTACAGGGCATCTGGGTGGCTCAGTGGGTTAAAGCCTCTGCCTTCGGCTCAGGTCATGATCTCGGGGTCCTGGCATTGAGTCCCGCATTGGGCTCCCTGCTCGACAGGGAGCCTGCTTCCTCCTCTCTCTCTCTCTGTCTGCCTCTCTGCCTACTTGTGGTCTCTCTCTGTCAAATAAATAAATAAATAAGTAAAATCTTAAAAAAAGAAAGTTTGAACTACAAAATACGAGTTGTGTAATCTCATCAGGAGTTAAATGCTTATATGTTTGCATTGGAAACTGTCATCATACAACATAAAGATGAATGGTAAAATGTATGCTAATATATAATCTTAACTTAGAATGGCATTTTTAGTTAGAATGGCATTAAAAGCAAATAATAAAATATTATAAGTTGAGAAATCACAAAAAGAAAAAAGATTTTGTATTTTTCAGTACCTTTAATGGCACCTGTTCTCCTGTTTTTTAAACAAGAGGCTTGCATCTATGAAAAACCCACAGTGAATATCATTGTCAATGTGGAAAAACTGAGAGCTTTTCCCCTAAGGTCAGGAACACAGCAGGGATGTCCACTATCACCACTGCTGTTCAACATAGTACTAGAAGTCCTAGCCTTAGCAATCAGACAACAAAAAGAAATAAAAGGCATCCAAATCGGCAAGGAAGAAGTCAAACTCTCACTCTTTGCAGATGATATGATACTTTATGTGGAAAACCCAAAACACTCCACCCCAAAACTGCTAGAACTCATACAGGAATTCAGTAAAGTGTCAGGATATAAAATCAATGCACATAAATCAGTTGCATTTTTCTACACCAACGAGACAGAAGAAAGAGAAATTAAGAAGTCAATCCCATTTACAATTGCACCAAAAACCGTAAGATACCTAGGAATAAATCTAACCAAAGAGGTAAAGGATCTGTACACTGAAAACTATAGAATACTCATGAAAGAAATTGAGAAAGACACAAAGAAATGGAAAACTGATCCATGCTCATGGATTGGGAGAGTAAATGTTGTGAGAATGTCTATGCTACTTAGAGTAATCTACACATTCAATGCAATCCCTATCAAAACACCATCAATTTTTTTCACAGAAAGGGAACAAATAATCCTAAAATTTGTATGGAATCGGAAAAGACCCTGAATAGCTAGAGGAATGTTGAAAAAGAAAACCAAAACTGGTGGCATCACAATTCTGAACTTCAAGCTCTATTACAAGCTGTAATCATCAAGACAGTATGGTCCTGGCACAAAAAGACACATAAATCAGTGGAACACAAAAGAGAACTCAGAAATGGCCCCTCAATTCTATGGTCAACCGATCTTTGACAAAGCAGGAAAGACTATCCAATGGAAAAAAGACAGTCTCTTCAACAAATGGTGTTGGGAAAATTGGACAGCCACATGCAGAAGAATGAAACTGAACCATTTCCTTACACCATACACAAAAATAAACTCAAAATGGATGAAAGACCTCAATGTGAGACAGGAATCCATCAAAATCCTTGAGAACACAGGCAGCAACCTCTTCGACCTCAGCCACAGCAACTTCTTCCAAGGAACATCACCAAAGGCAAGGGAAGCAAGGGCAAAAATGAACTATTGGGACTTCATTAAGATTAAAAGCTTTTGCACAGCAAAGGGAACAGTCAACAAAACCAAAAGACAACAGAATGGGAGAAGATATTTGCAAATGACATATCAGATAATGGGCTGATGTCCAAGATCTATAAAGAACTTCTCAAACTCAACACTCAAAAAACTAATAACCCAGTCAAAAAATGGGCAGAAGACATGAATAGACACTTCTCTAAAAAAGACATACAAATGGCTAACAGAAACAAAAAAATGTTCAACATCACTAGCAATCGGGGAAATACAAATCAAAACCACAATGAGATACCACTTTACACCAGTTAGAATGGCAAAAATTAACAAAATAGGAAACAACAAATGTTGGCGAGGATGTGGAGAAAGCACTGTTGGTGGGAATACAAGTTGGTACAGCCAATCTGGAAAACAGTATGGAGGTTCCTCAAAATGTTAAGAATAGCGCTACCCTACCACCCAGCAACTGCACTACTATTTACCCCAATGATACAGATGTAGTGAGAAGGGGCACATGCACCCCAATGTTCATAGCAGCAATGTCCACAATAGGCAAGCTGTGGAAGGAGCTGAGATGCCCTTCAAGAGATGAATGGATAAAGAAAATGTGGTACATATACACCATGGAGTATTATTCAGCCATCAGAAATGATGAATACTCACCATTTGCATCAACATGGATGGAACTGGAGGGGATCATGTTAAGTGAAGTAAGTCAAACAGAGAAAGACAATTATCGTAAGGTTTCACTAATATGTGGAACATAAGCAATAACATGGACGACCATAAGGGAAGGGAGGGAAATCCAAAGAGGGAGAAATCAGAGAGGGAGATGAACCATGAGAAACTATGGACCCCGAGAAACAATTTGGGGGTTTCAGGGAGGAGGAGGGTGGAGAAGAGAGGGAACAGGCTGATGGGTATTGAGGAGGGCACGTGCTGAGATGAGCACTGGGTGTTATACTTAACTAATGAATCATTTACACTGTATTAAGGACAAATTATGTACTATACAGTGGCTAACTGAACATTAAAAAAAAAAGGGCTAGTCTCCAAAATCTGTAAAGAACTTATCAGACTCAACACCCAAACAACAAATAATCCAATCAAGAAATGGGAAGACGACATGAACAGACATTTCTGCAAAGAAGACATAAATGGCCAACAGACATGTGAAAAATTGCTCAATATCACTCAGCCTCTGCAAATCAAAACCACACCTCACACAAGTCAGAATGGTTAAAATTAACAAGTCAGGAAATGACAGATGTTGGGAAGGTTGAGGAGAAAGGGGAACCCTCCTACATTGTTGGTGGGAATGCAAGCTGGTGCAGCCACTCTAGAAAACAGTATGGAGGTTCCTCAACAAGTTGAAGATAGAACTACCCTACAACCCAGCAATTACACTACTGGGTTTTTACCCCAAAGATACAAATGTAGTAATCCGAAGGGGCACCTGCACCCCAATGTTCATAGCAGCAATGTCCACAATAGCCAAACTATGGCAAGAGCCCAGATGTCCATCGACAGATGAATGGATAAAAAAGATGTGGTAAATATATACAATGGAATATTACGCAGCCATCAAAAACGAAATCTTAACCATTTGCAACAACGTGGATGGAACTAGAGGGTATTATGTTAAGTGAAATAAGTCAGAGAAAGACAATTATATGATCTCACTGATATGTGGAATTTAAGAAACAAGGCACAGGATTATAGGGGAAGAGAGGAAAAAATGAAACAAGGAGAAATAAGAGAGGGAGACAAACCATAAGAGACTCTTAATCTCAGGAAACAGGGTTGCTGGAGCAGAGGGGTGCAGGGTGATGGGGTAACTGGGTGATGGACATTGGGGAGGGTATGTGTTGTGATGAATGCTCTGTATTGTGTAAGACTGATGAACCACAGACTTATAGCCCTGAAAAAAATTATATGTCATGTTAATAATAAATTAAAAAATAAACAAGAGGCTCGCAATTTTATTTTTCAATGGGCCCTGCATGACCACTAGCATCCTGTTCCTCTGGAATTATTCTACATTTTTTTTCCCCAAAGAGCTGGGGTGGGGGGTCCACTGAAGTATAGGCATCTCCAGGAAGACATCATTCTGAAATCCATAGACAAGAACTCTGTCACTCACCCTAGCTCTGGAGTGTATCATGACTTTGGCTCTCTTGGAGGCAATGAGCATTATCTTAGGCTACATGAACAATGTTACAGGGCTTAATACCGCTATGTTAACACACACATTTCTCACTTTTTGGTTGGAGATCCAGGTGAGCTAAGTGTGCATTTTTTTTAAAGATTTTATTTATTTATTTATTTATTTATTTATTTATTTATTTATTTATTTATTTGAGAGAGAGAGAGATCACAAGTAGGCAGAGAGGCAGGCAGAGAGAGAGTGGGAAGCAGGCTCCCCGCTGAGCAGAGCCCAATGCGGGACTTGATCCCAGGACCCTGACATCATGACCTGAGCTGAAGGCAGAGGCTTAACGCACTGAGCCACCCAGGTGCCCTTAATGTGCACTTTCAAAAATGTCTTCACTATTCAAAGTGCACTTTCTAATCCAGAAAGAAAATAGGTTCCATGATGTGGAGTTACATAGTGAATACTTGTAGTGAATGACAGGTGGAGAATTTAGATCAAGTACCAGGCTCTGGGTACACCCATAGGGATGCCAATCTTTGATTCCTACCCAAGGCCTTCCAAATCTGTTATCCTTCAAATTGTTCTGTAGAAGGGCTTGGAAGAACTTGCTGTTCTGTGAGCACCTTGTGTCACCACAAAGGGTTGCAAGAGGGATATGGCATTAGTTGAGGTCCCTTGTCAAGCTTGAATCAACTGGGGTGGGGGTATAGATTTTTCTCAGGACATAATAGTTTGGGGAAAGTTCTGGCCTGGGGATCAATGAAACACAGTGGCACATTAGTGGCTAGGACTGCAATGCAAGTGGGAGACATGATGCTAAAGAACATGCCCAAACCACCATCTCTCTCCCTGCCCACTTGACATTCAGGTATCATGGTACCAAGTAAAAGAATTACTTCTTCAAATATTGCCTTGCATCCCGCCACCCCCCTTTTTTTTGGATATGCAATTACCTCTGGACCTTTTCATTTTATGCTCTATAGTTTGTTAACTCCTCATATTCTCCATTTCCTTCTCTTTAACACATTTCAAGTAATTTCTTAGGATCTCTTCCAGTTCACTAATCTTTCAGTTGTGTCTAATCTAATTAACATTTTACTTCACAATCATTTTTCACTTCTGAAAGTTCTATTTGTTTCTTTTATATATCCTCCTGGACAGTTAGTATTCTCTAACTGCTTATTTTTGTGATTCCAACTTTTATTCATTTCATTCACTCAAGTATTTATTGAGTACTTATGTGCAAGGCACTCAGTGCTGGGGTTATACCAGCAAAATAAAGCAAAAAACAAAACAAAACCACAAACCAACCTTGTAAAGACTACATCCCCACGGGAGGAGAAATACAACCAACCAAAGTAAGTTATGTAGTAATATTAGATGATCATTGAAATGTTCAATAGGCAAGCCAGGAAAATGGTGGAATATGGGGGAAGAGAAGCAATTTTAAATGTGGCTTTTACATTTCCTGATTAACTCCAGTATCTGAAGTCCTTGGTGGTCTAAGTATATTATGCACTGTTTCACCTATCAGTCATAGCATGTTTCATTGCCTATCTGGTGATCTCTGTGAGCTATTTGGCTGACCTAATAAATTTTCAGCAATCTTAGGGGCATCCTTAAGTGTTTAATTTCAATACCTAGTATCCACAGCAAGAGTGGGCAGACTACAGTTTATGAACCAAATGTGGCCCACTGCATGTTTTTGTTAATTTTATTGAACACAGCCAGGCCCATTCATCTACATATCATCTATAGTTGCTTTCACACTATGGTAGCAAAGTTGAGTAAATGTGACAGAGAATGTGTGGCCTTCAAAGCCTGAAATATTTACTATCTACAAAAAAAGTTTGCCGACTGCTTATCTACAGATAAACACAGGAATTAATAAAAGTAAAATGGATACCAACATACACTGCTGGAGCAAGTGAATCTGGTAGAACCTTAAGAGAAATACCCTTTCACTGACTAATTCTGATAGATGAGTGTGGAAATAATCAAAAAAGTACACCAAGACTTGTATCCTGGGCTAGAAGTCTAGTTTATAACAGCGAACAACCAGAAACAATGAACACATACAGAAAGGTATTAAATACTGGCATATTCATGGAAATGCATGAGATTTATAAAAATAAGGCTCATGAATCTGAATATTTGGTAAAACTCAGTCTTGAATTTTACCTGGCACCCCTCATTTTACTTCTTTTTTTTTTTTTTTAAGATTTGATTTATTTGACAGAAAGAGAGAGGCAGACAGCAAGAGAGGGAATACAAGCAGAGAGAGTAGCAGAGGGAGAAGCAGGCTTCCCACCGGGCAGGAAGCCCAATTCGGGGCTCGATCCCAGGATGCCAGGATCATGCCCTGAGTCAAAGGCAGATGCTTGGCGACTGAGCCACCCAGGCGTCCCTACTTCCTACCTTCTGATTACTCAGGTTTTCCTTATTCCCTCTGCTTCAGGTTAACTCTTCCACATGTCATGTTGGTTCTATCTCTTTGGGGATTTTCTGGTCTTTTTTTATCGGTCTCATTCTTGCTGTTTCTTCTTGTTTATAAATATATACAAAGCACCTTGGGTTTGGAACAAAAAGATCAACTAGTCTCAGGTCTGATTCCCTCAATCTACTTATTTCTCTTAACCAATAACTAACACCTTTCTAGAAAAGCAGACGTAACACTGTACATACACCCCATTTCTTTCATTTTTCAACCGCCTGCATTCAAGATTCTATGTCTTCTTCTCACTTGTTCTAATGGTGATATTTCCAGTAAGATTTCTAATGGTCTAGCTGCAAACCAAATAGCAGTGTTTTTTAAAGTGTTAAATCATCATTTTGTGGTTTTTTTTTTTTTTAAGATTTTATTTATTTATTTGACAGAGAGAGAGAGATTACAAGTAGGCAGAGAGGCAGGCAGAGAGAGAGGAGGAAGCAGGCTCCCTGCTGAGCAGAGAGCCCGATGCGGGCCTCGATCCCAGGACGCTGAGATCATGACCTGAGCTGAAAGCAGAGGCTTTAACCCACTGAGCCACCCAGGCGCCCTAAAATGTTAAATCATCATTAATTGGTGCCTGGGTGGCTCAGTCATTAAGCGTCTGCCTTTGGCTCAGATCAGGATCCCAGGGTCCTGGGATTAAGCCTCACATCGGACTCCCTGCTTAGCGGGAAGCTGGCTTCTCCCTCTCCCTCTCCCACTCCCCCTGCTTCTGTTCCCTCTCTCACTGTCAAATAAATAAATAAAATCCTTTTTAAAAAAATCATCATATGTTCCAACTCTATAGAATTTTAAACTTTATTACTATAAAGTCATAGAAGAAATAAACATAGTTAATATGAACATAGTTAATATGATTTCCATTAAAAATAAGTTAACAATGTATTTAGGGTTTAGTGTATGTCAAGTACTGCTCCAGCTGCTTCACTTGTTTAATCATTTGGCCCTTAAAAACCCTATGAGGTAGGTATTCTTATTCCTGTTTCACACAGGAGGAAACTGAGGTAGATATTGTTACTTAGCTCAGCTCATAGTTGCAGAGCCAAGACTTAAATTCAGCTTAGTTCTAGAGCTTACACTTAATCACACTATACAGCTTTCTTCAGTTAAAAAAACTACAAAAATGATCATTACCAAAAAAAGGGTGTACTTTTATTACTTTCAACATTTCTTTTTATCACAATGAAAAGAAACTAACACACAGCTTTACAAAAATAAATTTTTATTAAAAGCAGTAGAGTCTGAGCAGGAGACAGTACAAAGAATGTAAACAATGTAAACATCACTACATTCAGCTCAGCCTGATTGAATGCTGAAAGACAACTCTAAATGCTCTATGTGCCCTTACTAGCAAGATACAGTAATTCTATTAGACACAGAAAACACACTCTAATTTTGATTAAGAATAAGTATTTTATCGAAGTCGGTCCCAGCGCCAAATACTGGCATCATCACAAACAGCTATAAGAATACTGCTATCCCTGCTAAAACTGGTTTGTCTAATAGCAGCACCACATTTATGATGAGTCAGTGTTGTACATCTAGGAAGAAACAAAACAACAGGTTAAATTCCATTCATAAAAAATGTTGTATCAAATTAAGCCAGTGTACTAGAAAACAAACAGATATTCCAAGTCATATGGAAGGAATTTAAAACATCACTAAGAGCTCAATCTCTAATTCCATAAAATTTGGGTATATTTTAAGTTTTAAAGAAAGAAGTAACTTGTCACCACAATACTCATGGTAAAGAGTCATTATGAGAACAAAAAGTATTTTAAAATAACTGAGTGATGTAAATGTTAAAAATGACTTAAGAATGGTACTTCAAAGGGCGCCTGGGTGGCTCAGTGGGTTAAAGCCTCTGCTTTCGGCTCAGGTCATGATCTCAGGGTCCTGGGATTGAGGCCCGCATTGGGCTCTCTGCTCAGCAGGAAGCCTGCTTCCTCCTCTCCCTGTCTCTCTGCCTGCCTCTCTGCCTACTTGTAATCTCTCTCTCTGTGTCAAATAAATAAATAAAAAAAATCTTTAAAAAAAAAAAAGAATGGTACTTCAAGTATCAATTACTTCCTATCTGTTGGCATAACATTTGAGAAAAAGGCAGAAATTATCAATAAAGGGACGCCTGGGTGGCTCAGTTGGTTGAGCATCTGCTTTCGGCTCAGGTCAGGATCCTAGGGTCCTGGGATTGAGTCCCACATCTGGTTCTTTGCTCGGCAGGCAGCCTGCTTCTCCCTCTGCCTGCCACTCCCCCTGCCTGTGCTTGCTTGCTCTCTCTCTGACAAATAAACAAAATCTTTAAAAACAAACAAACAAGAAACCACTTTATTTTTCCCAGAGAGAGAATGCACACAAGCAGGGGAGGGGAGGGGAGGGGAGGCACAGCAAAGGAGAACCAAACTCCCCACAGAGCAGGGAGCCTGATGCAGGACTTGATCCCAGGACTCTGGGATCATGATCTGAGCCAAAGGCATATGCTTAACCAACTGAGCCACTCAGGCGTCCCTATCAATAAACAGTTCTAAATACTTACTTGGCTTTATGAGGATCTTCTACTTCTAAATCCCAAACATAAAGTTTGCCAACCTGATTGCCCAATGCAAGCATCTGTATAAACATATTTTTAAAAACATCAAATTATTAAAATAGGCTATAGAGCCTTCAGGCATTCCTAAGACATGTTCATAGTTCAGAAAAACCTAAGCTTTAGCCTATGGCTATGCTCATGATTAGTTCTTTGCATCTTGTATTTCTGATCTGTAAATGGGGATAACAGCAACTAATATTTCAGAGGTATCCTGAGTAAATTAGAAGATATTTTGCAAATTTATGAAGGAATTTACCATTTACATAGTTAGCATGTACTCTTTATTCTGCCTTAAAGAATTATAGCAAAAGCTACAGACAGCTTCTCCACAGTTTTCTGATAGAAATAAATACCCAGATCATTTGTTACTACAAATTCCTAACACCAATCTCTTTTAAATTTTAGATAACTAGTACTATGCCCCATCTTCCATGCTGATTTTTCTCCAAGCTTTTCTATAAAAAAGCTAGTTAAAAAGTTTAACACTCTAATCACCAAAACATTAAATCTTAGTAACAGATGTTATGGAAAGTAAGCACCTCATGCCACCACTGACACCTGTTAACTGCATTTATAATAAGCATTGCAGATGCTGTGCAGAGCCACAAAGATAGAATAAATAATATCAATGGCAAAGTAATCGATATAAAAGATCAAGGTAGATTCTTAGAGGAAACTGAACATGGATGCACAACAGAGAAAGATGAAATTACAATGGTCTTAAGTTTAAAATGTAAAAATATGTTGCTACCTTTTGCCAGAAATCCATAGAAAACCTCATGTACCAAATGTCACACTGGCTGTAATCGAATCGCCCAAGAATAGTCACATTAGACTCACTGGGTTTAATTTTATCTATATCATCTTCCATTTTGCCAGGTTTCCAGCACACAATGGCATTTTCACAAGACTTTAAGAGAGACAAATGAGAAAAAAAGAAATGTTACATATAGAACTGAATTTTAAATATTAAAAACAAAGTCCTTTTGTATTATCTTTTTAGAATCGACAGTCTTAAAACCTGGTTATCCACCTACTAAATATAGTGATATACATTCATTTATATTTACAGAGTCAATGTCCACACTTGAGGACAAGAAGTCATACTACAACAGAATTTAACAATATTCAAAAGCATTATATTATCTGGAATATTCATTTTGAAGTCACAATTTCTCTTCCAAACCAAATTCAACTCTAGATACTGTGGTATCCAGAGACTTGAGTGTTCTATAACAAAGGTAAAATTACAAAAATTCTATACAAATGCATGGCTCTTCAACATGGTTAGAGGCCTTAGAGATCATATCATACAGAAGGCAATAAACTCGGTGGTTTTAACATCAAAACATTGATATGGGGATAGCCCTGAACTAGACTAAGTTATACCTTCCTTATTCCATAATATCATTATCTTTGCACACATTCTAGTTAAGCAGCAAGTGATGAGGAATACAATGGAAGAAAAATTACAACGCAGTGAGCAGTACTCATATTAAAGGTCAGTGGTATGCCAAATGAGGGACATTTGGCAATATCCCTGGCCTTTACTAGGTATATGAGAGAGATGCTGCTGAGCATCCCACAATGTACAGGATGCCCCTACCATTAAAAAAAAGAATGATCTAGCCCAATATCTCAACAGAGCCTGAACTGGGAAATGCCTGTGTAGGGAAAGAGTGCCTCCTGGAGTGTTACAGGACACACAGTCCCAGTGGGCAGCTCTGTCCGGTTCACTGACATATGAACAGTTTAATACCAGGGCCACAGAAGATTAGGGAGGAGACAACAACCCCCCTTTTTCTCTTCCCTGCCTTTTTTAGATTATATAAAATCCCAGGGCTATATATATGATACACGAGGTTTTTTTACTGTGAAGTACCTTAGATTAAAGATCACCTACTTTGATGACCTAATTAAATGCACAACTGGATTAACAACCTGTAGACTTTCCTCAAAAGACTCATCTTGGTCCCAACCCTACTGAATCAGAATCTCTACAATGGAAGGCCAAAGCAGAACAATTCTGACAGTTCTTCAAGTGCCTGTCACCGATTATACTGGTAAAGGACCCTTATTTAGTAGAGTCCCCTCAACTAAAACTTGAGGAGATAAAGATAATTTGTTCACTATAATGGACAACTGCATTTGAAAATCATATAGAGAGCTTTTTAAAATTACAAATTCCCAGGTCCTTGTGCCAGACTTAGAATCTCTGGGACTGAGGCCTAGGAATCTATTTTTACAATGTTCTCCTAGTGATTCTGATGCAGAAACAGATTTGAGACCACCAATATAGTTCATTCAGGTCAGCTTTCTGAAACCTAAAATGCAAAAATCCCTTCCTATCGTCTGATTAAGATCTAAGAAAAGAAATTTTAGAGCTAGTGGCTTTTTACTTCTACTTCCGAAATGATGGAGTAGATGTACTTTCTCCTATTTATCCTCACTGTAGCTTGAAAGACTTAGTGAGTATCAAATATAAAGCAAACATAAGACTTTGAAAGGTAGAGAAGGCAGACTGGTTAGGAACCTTGGGATGAAGGATGTTCAGTTCCTTGGTTTTCTTTTACCTCGTTTATGTACCCCAGACTGGATGCCAGAGAAGGCAGCAGCTCAGCAATCAATACCCATGGCTTAATTCCAAAACACCCCCAACAAAAGCCTACTCTCTCTAACCAAAGAACCAGGAAAGTGACAACCTAGCAGGAGAGAAAAATTTTCACTCTATTCCAGCCAAATACCACAGAAAAAAACTGGGCTCACCCTCGCATGAACCAGTAAAGGCCCAGTGGCGAGCACTTGTCAGGTGGTACCTATGCACCTCAAATGCATACCCGACCCTCCCTACTCCTGACTCTCGCTGCCCCTCATCATAATGAGGTAACTTTGGTCTCCTCCTCTTTGCCTAGGATGGTAGCAGAGGAGGCCCAGCAAGAGTTAGCATGTTAACAATTATCCACAGCCCCCAGTGTCAGTGGAGATCACTTGGGGAACAGTAATGAGACACCATCATCTCAACTTCCCCACCACCTGCCAATCATGAAATGAAGCAATGCTCCCTTTCCCCAGCTGAAAATTTATCAGAGGAAGACTGCTGCAAAAATCTAAATAAGATGCAGAGTCTTGCAGTGTAACACTCAAAATACCTAGATCTCAACCAAAAATTCACTTGTGATACCAAGAATCAGAAAAAAATCTCAACTTTAATGCTAAAATAAATGCCAACAATGAAATGCATAGATGTTCGAACTGACAAGGATTTTAAAGCAATCATCATAAAACTGCTTCAATGAAAAAAATGCTTCAATGAGCAATTACAAACACACTTAAAATAAAAAGGTCTCAGCAAAGAAATAAAAAGAATCAAACTGAAAATTTAGAACTGAAAAATACTATAACCAAAATAAGAAAAGCATCTGAAAGGTTCAATAAAAAAGTCGTAAGTTTGAAAAACAGAAACTACCCAATCCAAACAAAAAGGAAACAAGTGTAAAAAATGACAGTCCCAGGGATCTAATAAAAGATCTAACATTTATATCATTAGAGTTCCAAAAGGAGAAGGAGAAGAGAGCAGGTCTAAAAACGAATTTGAATACTGGCTGTAAAGTTTCCAAATTTGGGACAAACTATCTCCAAAAGACATAAATCTATTACAAATGTAAGGAGGTGAGTGAACTTCAAAAGATAAAATCAAAGAAATCAAGGTACATCATATTCAAACTTCTGAAAACTAAAGACAAAGAAAAAAATCCTGAAAGCAAGTAAGACAGAACACCTCATGTTTAGGAGAAAAATAATTCCAATGATGGCAGGTGTCATCAGAAACCACAGACCCTGAACAGAGGGAACAAAACATTTTTCAAATGTGTAAAGAAAACAACTGTCTATGTAAAATTCTATACTGAGTGAATATATCTTTCAGGAATAAAGGAAAAAATGAAGACATTTCTCAGATGAAGAAAAATGAAGAATTTGTCACCAGCAGACCTACTGTAAAAGAATGGTTAGAGGCAGTTTTATAAACACAAAGAAAATAATATGAGGAGTCTTGGAACATCAGGAAGAAAGAAAGAATGATGGAAAAGCAAGATGAGTAAATACTCTCCTTTTCCTCTTGAGTTTTTAAATTATGTTTGATGGTTGAAGCAAAAATAACATTTTTTGATGCTGTTCTCAATTATAAAGGGAATATTTAAGATAATTAAACTATAAATTCTGGATAAAGTTAACAAAGGAAATTAAGGTTTCTATACTTCGTGTCAAGTGGTAAAACGTTGATACACAGTAGACAGGTTACATAAATATGCTTTTATATTTGTGTTTGCACAGTAGGCATACCTTTAGGCAATTTTTATCTTTTTTTTTTTTTAAAGTAGGCTTCATGCCCACAATCATGAGATTAAGACCTGAGCTGAGCTGAGATCAAGAGTGGGATGCTTAACTGATTGAGCAACCCAGGCCCTCCGGCAATTTTTTACTTTAATCTACACATATTTTATATTTAAAGTGACTTAATTACAGATAAAGCATTAATAAAAATACATAATATATATAACAAAAGGTCCAAAAAGCTACATAAAGAAATGTACTTGGGGAGCCTGGGTGACTCAGTCAGTGAGGTGCCTGCCTTCGGCTCAGGGAATGATCCCAGCGTGCTGGGATCGAGCCCCACATTAGGCTCCCTACACACGGGGATCCTGCTTCTCCCTCTCCTCCCTGCTTATGCTCTCTCTCTTTCTCAAATAGATAAAATCTTAAAAAAGAAAGAAAGAAACAAAGAAAGAAATGTACTTAATATTACAAATAAATCAAATGGAATTCTAGGGGTACCTGGGTGGCTCAGCTGGTTAAGCATCTGCCTTTGGCACAGGTCATGATCTAAGGGCTGTCTCCCTGCTCAATGCAGAGTCTGCTTCTCCCTCTCCCTCTGACCCTCCGCCCCGCCTGGTTATGCTCTGTTATGTTCGCTCTCCCAAACAAATAAAAAATCCTAAAAAAAAAGTGGAATTCTAAAAAATGTTCACATATGGGTACCTGCTGGCTTAGTCAGTAGAACATGGATCCCTTGATGTAGGGCTTTTGAGTTCAAGCACTTCATTGGGCACAGAGCCTACTAAAAAAAAATGTTCACATAATCTACAGGAAATTAGGGGAAAAGCCCAGATAAAAGAAAAAAAAAAAAGAAAAAAAAACCTAAAGGGATCCAGTCACCAAGACACACCAGTAACACACAAACCATAGAGCAGCAAAACATCATAAAACTGAAAGCAAAAAGGGAAAAAAAATCCACAAGTACAGCTGGAAACATCCCCATCTCTCAACAATTGATAAAATAAGTAAGACAGAAAAATCAATGAAGCTATAAAAGAATTCAACCACACCATCAACCAAAGCACCTAACGGACACTTAAGGAACACTTCACACAAACAGAATTATACGTTTCTTTCAAGTTCCCACAGAACATACCCAAGATAGTGTCATAAAATAAATCTCAAAAAAGTTTAAAAGAACCCAAATCACAAAGAGTATGCTCTGACCACAATGGAATCAAATTAGAAATCATTAAGAGAAAGGTAACAAGAAAATCTCCAACACCTAGAAACACTAAACAAATCCATACCAAAATTAGTGAGATGCCCCTAACGAAGTGTTGAGAGGAAAATTTATAGCATCTAGTATTTATCTTAGAAAGTCTCAACCCAATAATCTGAGCTCCCACACCTTAAGAAACTAGTAAAAGAGCAAAATACACCCACGGCAAACAAAAGGAAGAAGAGATAAAAAATTGAGGGTCCCCTACCAAGACTTACAAAACAAGAGAAGACATAAACTGCCATTTCAGGAATGAAACAGGGCCATCAGAGAACCTTGCAGTTGTCAAAAGTAAAAACAACTCTACACATAAATTTTACCTTAGAGGTAGTAGATCGATTCCTCATACAACACAAACTACAACAATTTACAACTCAATATGAAATAGTTAATTTAAACGGCTCTTTTAACTATTTAGGAAATGGAATCTGTATCTTTAAAACTCTCTCTCAAAAATTTCTAGGCCCAAATGATTTAACCAGAGTATTCCAACAACCATTTATGAAGAATTTCTGTATAATTTCTTCCAGAAAATAGGAGGGAAAACTTGCCAATTCAATTTATGAAGCCAGTATTATCAATACCAAAACCAGACAAAGACATTACAAAAAACTTCAGACTAGTATCATAGCCTCATGAATACAAATAAATCTTTTAACAAGATATCAGCTATTAGCCACATACATAAAAAGTTACACACTACAAACAAATAAACTTATTCCAGGGATACAGGACCAGATATATTTAAAAAAAAATTAAATACACTCCATTAACAGGTTAGGGAAGAAAAAGCCAATGATCACATCAACTGATACAGAAAAAGCATGTGACAAAATTCAACACCTATTCATGATAAAATTCTCAAAAAATTAGTAAGGGGGACAGTTCTCAACTTGATAGAGAACATCTACAAAGAACATCGAGCTAATATGCATAATTGTGAAAGAATTATTTCCCTTTTAATATCAGAAACAAGTCAGAAATGTTTGTTTTTGTTTTAAAAATTTTATTAATTTACTTGCCAGAGAGAGAGAGAGAGTGCACACAAGCGCACAAGCAGGGGGAGCAGCAGGCAGAGAGAGAGAAGTAGGTTCCACACTGAGCAGGGAGCCCGAGGTGGAGAAGTCAGGAATGTTTGATCTTAACACCACTATTCAACAGAGAACTGGAAGTTTGCAGTGAAATAAGGCAAGATCAGAAAAGAAGATATAAAACTGTCCCTATATGCAGATGACATGATGGTCTACATAAACATTCCCAAGTACTAGACAAAAAAACCACAGGATTCAAGATCAATACAAAAAATCAATTGGATTGCTATATACTAACTAGCAATAAACACACAGAAATAAGGAATACCATTTATAATCACTCAAAAAAGAGAAGTACTTAGGTACAAATCTAACAAAGCATGTACAGGACTTGTGTGCTAAAAGCTACAAAATGCTGATAATAAAGTCATGGAGAGACATACTACGTTCAAGGACTGGAGAGCAGAGCAAAGACATTAAATCCCCATTAAACTGATACACAGGTTTAACAAAATACCAAACTCTTCCCTGTCCAAAAAATCCCCAGCAAGATTTTTTATAAAATGAAGACAAGATTATTCTAAAATTTAAACAGAAAGGCAGGAATCAATAGCTAAAACAATTTCAAAAAAGAATAATAAAGTGGAAGAAAACACTTAGCCAATTCCAAGACTTATTGCAGAGCTACAGCAATCAAGACTGTGTATATATAGTAGTGGTAGAGGGAACAGAACAAAAAAACCAGAGAGAGCCTCACACAAGTAGGCCAAATAATTTTTGACCAAAGTACAAAAGCAATTCCAAGGAGAAAGAATAGTCTTTCAATAAATGGTGCTGAATAATTGGATATCGACAGGCAAAAAAATGAACTACTACCTAAACCTCATACAAAAATTAACTTAAAACAGATCATACATTTAATAAAACATAACACTATAAAACTTTTAGAAGAAAACATAGAAAAAACCCTTTAGGATCCAGAGTATAAAGAGCTTTTAAACATAACATCAAAAGCGTAATCCATAAACTTTTTTCAAACAAAAATCAATAAATTCAAATTCAACAAAATTAAAACATTTGCTCTGCTAAAGACCCTGTTAAGAAGATGAAAAGACAAGATACAGACTGGAAGAAAATATTTGCAAACTACATACCTGACATAGGATTCATATTTAGAATATATTAAGAACTCTCAAAAACTGAACAATAAAAAACACAAAACCAATCCAATTAGAAAATGAGCCAAAGATATGAAGAGACATCATCAAAAAGGATATATGGATGGTAAATAAGCATATGAAAAAGATGTTCATCACTAGCCATCAGGGAAATGCAAATTAAGACCACGATGAGATATCACTACACACCTATCAGAACAGCTAAAATAAAAAATAGTGACAATACCAAATGCCGTCGAAGATTCGGAGACACTGGATCTTTCATACATTGCTGGTGGGAATGTAAAATGGCACGGCCACTCTGGAAAATAGTTTGGCAGTTTCTTAAAAAACTAAACGAACTTAACCATGACCCAGCAATTGCCATTCTAGGCATTTATCCCAGAGAAATGAGAACTTAAGTCCACACAAAAACCTGTACATGATTGTTTATTAGCAGCTTTATTTGTAATAGCCCCAAACTGCAAAAGGACCAAAATGTCCTACAATAGATGAATAGTTATATAAACTGTGGTGCATCCATACCATGGAATACTACTCAGCAATAAAAAAGGAAAACTACTGATACACACAACAACTTGGATGGCATTATACTGAGTGGAAAAAACCAATCTTAAAAGGTCCCATACTGTAACATTCTTGAAATGACAAAATTCACATCTAATAAAATGACAACATGAACTATACGCACACACTGTACAATGCCAATTTCCTAAATTTGATATTATATTACAGTTATGCGAGATGTATGTGAGAGAAATTGGGGAAGGGCAATATGGGACCTCTCTGTACTTTCTTTGAAACTTACTGAGAATCTATTATTTCAAGATCAAAAGTTAAAAAAAGAAAAAAAAGAAAAAAAGAAAAGGTAAAACTATACCTGTAAAGCCAAGAAAAAAAATAAGTCAGGCTCTGCCCAAGAAAATATGAAATGCCCTGAAATCCACATCAAGAAAAGAAACTGGAAAGCAATTTTTCCAAATATGACAATCCTAAATGTTCAGATAACATCACCAACAACTACTCTAAATTATCAGCAAAAAATATGTAAATATACATCAACGCATTAGAGAGCAGGGGTTGGCAAACTGCAGCCATAGCCAACTCCAGCTGTCTGTTTTTGTAAATACAAATTTACTGAAATGGACACAAACATAACAAAAAACCCATTGCTGGCTTTAGTTATTATTTTATGATAACAGAGATCAGAGAAGAATTTCATCTTACAAGTTAACATTTTTCCTGTTATTGCAGAAAACGTTATAATAATTCATCAGGATGTTATATATGCCTAAAACAAGTTTCCAAATCTGAGACTTTAAAGAAAAAAAAAAAGGAATTTCCCATCTGCCATCCAATTTACCAAACTGTATTAAAAAATTGTGCTCCCTGCAAGGTTCCAACTCACACAAACACAAACAACAGAAGTACAGCTTAACAGCAGTTAGCATACCTTGGAAAGTATCAAATCACCTAACCATCGTACACAATCGACATAATTCCTATGTATGTCTCTGGTGGAAAAGTCAGGAAAATGAATTTTCTGAGAAATAAATGGCCTGCAATGGAAATGTCAAAAGTTAAAAGAAAAAAGAATGTAGAATCACACTAGATTTCACTTTCAGACTTATATGACTTTTAATTCTACGTTTCTAGAAAACTGAATACCTTCTTGTGTTTCTTGAGACCTGAAGTCTCATTTCACATATTTGTTTCTATATTTTTTCCATTATCAGCTCTCAATTTAATTTCATCTTAGGAAATTTCATTTATAAAAATTATAGCTTATCTTACTATGGTGACCAAAATTAATCACTTCAGTTCTAGCTATCCTAACCAATGATAAGCAATGTCATCTGATTACAGTACTAAAAGATTCTCATAGAAAACATTAAACATTCAATCCTTTAAATTTAAGCATTAACATATCTAGTTTATTTCAAAAGACAGTCACCTTTCTAGGAACAATGACATATCATTCCAAACGCTGCTAAAGATAAGGTTAGATGAGAGTCCTGCTTTGAACAACAATTTCTAAAAATTATATCTGACAAGAATTTGGCATTCATTAAAGACTTTTCCTGTATTTTAAAGTAAAACATAGTGCTATTTTTTCTTTAAAGATGTTTTTGAGAAGACCACCAAGCAGGGAAGTTGCTACCAATTCTATAGTTACTTAAAAGTATACCTAACATTTCTACTCTAGCGATTCAGATTTATACTGAAATAACTGTAGAAGAATGATATAATGCCATGAATTAGTTGTGTCTTGGGCAACTCACATGTCCTCTCTTTACTTTTTTCTCATATGTAAAAAGGATGTTGGGCTGAATCATCTCAAACATTCTTTCCAGTTCAAATTCTGGGAGCTTTTCTTTATTAAAACATTAAAACGTTATTAAAGATCTGATACAAATTCTTAATTCTGCTTATAATTATATTAATCGTTTTTTAGCCAAATATATATGCTAATACATTGAAATATTTGTTGGTAGTTATAA
Source organism: Ailurus styani (assembly GCA_002007465.1). Taxonomy (NCBI): domain Eukaryota; kingdom Metazoa; phylum Chordata; class Mammalia; order Carnivora; family Ailuridae; genus Ailurus; species Ailurus styani. The sequence goes on along the minus strand of LNAC01000415.1, from coordinate 708,195 downwards.
ATTTAACTGATAACCTATTAATAATCCAGTTTGATAACCAGAAAATAAATGCTTTTTGTTAAAATGGAAGTACAAAGTTAATATACACAGACATACCATAGTTACAGTGAAACTGTTAATAGCCTGATGAGATTCTGAAAAGACAGTTATTGAATTAAGAATTGAAGCATTTCAAAAATATATTAAGGGGGTATTGGGCTGGCTTAGTTGGTGGAACGTGTAACTCTTGATCTTGGGGTTCTAAGTCTGAGCCCCACGTTGGATGTAGAAATTACTTAAAAAAATAAAAATCTTAGTGTGTATGTGTGTGTGTGTGTGTGTTTTAAGAGAACTGCAAGTTCCCACTCATAGTCCCATGAAGCAAGGCTTCTTGTTTTTGAATTTTCTCCATATAAAACAGGGATCATAATTTAAAGGAAAGCATTACTTTATCATGAAATAAAACCAAGAAACCCATTTAAAAAAAATCATGATCTACTATCTTGACTTTGAAATTTAAAGTGCTGACAAATAATACAAGTAACATTATTCTGAAGGGTCCTTTAGCCTACTGCACAGCAAGTTTAAGCAGCTTAAAACTGTTACAATGTAAACAGTCAAGCATATGCACCTAAATAAAAGTTTAAGTGTAACACGCTACCAAATTAAGACGAAAACACAATTTAAAGGAGATTTTCTACAACCATTAGACTAAAAATAAAGGGCTTTGATTTAAAAAATCTTATGGTATGTAAATTGGTACCTAAAACTTATTCAAAAAAGGGCTTCTAAACTTGATGCTGGGGGATTATGTAAAATTTTGGAAAAAGTAAAATGCATCTATACAACAGCACAAAAAAACTAATTTTTTCAACAGCACAATTGTTACCTGTTAGTTTTATTTGGGTTATAATCATAAGATTCCTTAATTGCATTCATCATTCTCTTTGAATTGATCCTCCAAAGTTTAAGAGAGTGATCCATACCACAGGACATTATTTTTTCACCCAAAAGATCATAATCCTGTATGTAAAAGAGAAAAGCTTAAATGCACAAAACTACCCAAATTAAGACTATCCAATTTTCATCTGATGTACAGCATAATGAAAATTCTATTTCAAGTCACAAACATTTTGAGTTTATCTATGTAGTCCATAAATCAGTTACTGCTTCCAAGACTTATTTTTTCAAGATTTAGTTTTACCGATTTGTCATGACCATAGTATATAAGCTTATACAATATAAGTCAAGAAAGGAATAGTTTGAATTTAGTCTTATCTATTCAATTATCTTTAAATATTTCCTTTGCTTGATTTTGAAGGTAAACTGAAGTAAAACAATTACTCTGTGACACAAAGACCTGAGTTAGTTGTCTTTGTCCAATCCTGACGAAACGATGAAATTGACAGCTACAAACTATATAGTCAGTCCCTGAACAATTGAAATTTTACTTTATCTGTCAAGTCTTTAAGTCAAAATACTTGTTATATTGGTTTTAAGTTCACTTTCTATTTTTTTTAAAGATGTTTATTTATTTATTTGACAGAGAGACAGAGAGAGAGAGAGAGAGAGAGATTACAAGCAGGCTGAGAGGCAGGCAGAGAGAGAGGAGGAAGCAGGCTCCCTGCCAAGCAGGGAGCCTGATGGGGGTCTCGATCCCAGGACCCTGAGATCATGACCTGAGCTGAAGGCAGAGGCTTTAACCCACTGAGCCACCCAGGCGCCCTTAAGTTCACTTTTTAAAAAAATTATTGTATTTACTTGACACAGAAAGACACAGCAAGAAAGGGAACACAAACAAGGGGAGTGGGACAGGGAGAAGCAGGGTTCCCACTGAGCGGGGAGCTGAACGCGGGGCCCGATCAATCCCCAGAACCCAGAATCACGACCCAAGCCAAAGGCAGATGCCCAACAACGGAACCACCCAGGCACCCTTAAGTTCACTTTTTTTTTTAAGTTCACTTTTAAAAAGAAAAAAGGTCTAAAAAACGGAAATAACATATTTTAACTTTTTCATTTACTATCTACAATTCTGAACACACCTAACAGATCATCTATAATAACACCTAATTCCACCTTATTTCATAAATAAGACAATGAGGGACCAACAAGATGCTAATGATTTATATCAATCCTGCTATTAGTGAACTCCTATATTATAGAAAAGAGATAAAGACTGTGTCCTGCTCTCACTTTCAGAAATAACAGTAGAAGGGGGCCTGGCTGGCTCAGTCAATAGGGCATCCAACTCTTGATCTTGTGATTTTGAGTTCAAGCTCCACACTGGGTGTAGAGATTACATAAAAATATAATCCTAGGGGCACCTGGGAGGTTCTATTGGTTAAGCATCTGCCTTCAGCTCAGGTGAGAATCCCAGACTTGTGCTCTCCGTCAAATAAATAAAATCTAAAATAAAATAAAATAAAATCTAATCTTTAAAAAAAGGGAAGAAAACAGCAGAGTTCTATTTAAGGAGGAGGAGATTTTCCTTATTAATCTAGCTATTTCTGTGTTAATCCAACATTTGAATTGATCATGATCACTGTTTTTACAAGAGCCTAAGGGCTTTATGTTTGGTGTTCACTGAATTCAGAAGTCTGGTTGCTGCAACTTCCAATTATCTCACTGTCAAGAGCAACAAGACACTCTTAGAGTCAGTAGCTCTAATTTATAATTTTTAAAGGATAGTAGTCATGGCTCTTAGGACACATAAAACCAGATGGGAGAATGCTGCCTTGAGTTTTAGAAAATCCAACGCAACACGGTAGCCGAAGGTAGGTATGATTCTCACAAAAGCATACAAACTGTAACTACAGAAATATTTAGTACTTCCAAGTAAAATGCTACTGACTTCAAAACACGGTGCCCCCTTACATAGTTTAATATGGAAGAGCTGTAAAACCACTGGATAAGCTATAAATGGAATGTAAGTAAAGCTAAAATAATGTAAAAATGTGAATATACTAGCTGACTAAAAATACCAACATCATCTCATTGGATCAAAAGATTATAAATGGATCAATAAATTATAAATACAAAAATATAAAAATAATACCATGTCAAAGAATTATCTAAAACTTACTTTAAGCACAATGAAACAACTTCCTAAAAATGGATTTTGTATTTCAACTTCAAATAAAATATGAAAGTTGATCTCAACTGCTAACTAGCTTAACATTTTTCTTTTATATAACTGAAAAACAGGAAAACAAAGTTGGTTTGGTGTTTTCTGACTGAACAAGTTCACGGTATTCTTTCATGAGAATCGAGGTGCTGGTATAAACTGCAAGAGATAAAGCACAAAAAGCCTTACTTGCTTTATTCCTTCATCTGTAAAGTAAAAACCTTGTTACATCACAATAAGCTGAGTGCCTGGCAAGCTATATGAAACAAACTATATGCTTTCTTATAAGAGTTCCATGGGGATTTTTCAGAGTTCTGTACACCTGAAGGTCACTGCCCTGCAGCTTTCAACTTACAGCACTTAGAACTTCATCTCTGTGCCCTTCTACGCCTCCAAATATTGCCACCAGAGTGTCTGTCTGGATATTCCACAATCGTAATGCATGATCTAGTAAAGACATAAAAAAGAATTTAAAAATGGACTTTTATCATTCATTTACTCTGGACTCTCAAAACTTCTTTAAAGAAGTAAAAACTACAGATCTTGTATCCCCATGTGTGCGCACCTAATCTCAGCTGGTCTGCCCCAGACCCCCAAGCACCAACTCTATAGTCCCCCATGCAGTCCCACTTCCGCTCCAACAAGATGAAAGAAACTAACATGAACCAGGAGAAACTCGCCAAACTGCAAGCATAAGTGCACATTGGTGGGAAAGGAACTGCTCGCCAAAAGAAGGTGGTTCATAGAACGGCTATAGCAGATGATAAAAAACTTCAGTTCTCCTTCAAGAAGTTAGGGTTAACCAATATCTCTGGTATTGAAGAACTGTGAATGGAAAAGCACCACTTGCTACCAGAGAGGATGACTGATGATGAAGGTCTAGATCTAGTGGAGAATTTTGATGAAGCTTCCAAGAATGAAGCAAACAGAACTGAGTCAACTTCTGAAGAAGATAAAACTTGAAAAAGTTACTGGGAGCTGCTATTTTACGACTGCTTTTCAAAATTTTGTTCATGGATCCGATAAAATCTATATCTGTAGTATTTTTAAGCCCAAGCCCCTTGGACACTGCAGCTCTTTTCAGTTTTTGCTTATACACAATTCATTCTTTGCAGCTAATTAAGCTGAAGAAGCCTGGGAATAAAGTTTGAAACAAGGTTAATAAAGTTCTTTGCCTAGGGGGAAAAAAAAGAAGTAAAAACTACAAAAGTTCAGACTCAAATAATACACAGTGAGAACTAAGAATGGAAGCTACATTATATAACAAAGTATGAGCTCAAACTTTCCAGATCAAAAGAAGTACTTATGTGGTCTTAAAATATGTTTAGCTTATTTGCCTCAACTAATTTTCTTTAAATAATATCCTAATTTGATGGAGTTATGCTCCTGAGATAACAAATACGTAGGGATTTGACAGAGAACAAGACACTGAAGTTTTTCCTCCACAGAATCCACATTTACAAATTGAAGGGGACTGTAAGATTTCTAAAGTAACCCAAAAATAGGATTAAAGACTACATACATTACAACTTACTTTTATAATATTATAAATCTCTTAGAAGTATAACTGTAATTTGAACAATCTCATTTTCCACTAAACATTAGCAACAAAAATATACATTAATATAAAAATGTATAGCTTGAAATGTAACAATGCCCATACTGTATATGAATATTAACATATTCCATACACTAGAAGGCAGTAATAAATTGTTTACTAGTGAAAATTAACACTGTTATAAAAATTATCTCCTGATTCCAACTGTGTACAAGTTTTTACATGGAATCTGTTTTCATTTCTCTTGACTACATATACACACATATGAGCTGTATTTCTATGTTTAACTTTTTGAGGAACTGCTAGACTGTTTTTTAACGTGTACTCTACTTTCCCACCAGCAGTGTACGTGGGGGTTCAAACTTCTCTACATCCTAATCAACAAAGGTTACTGTCTTTTATTACAGTTATTCTAGGTATGAAGTGGTCTCACTGTGTTTTGATTTGTATTTCCCTAATAATAAATGATACTGAGCACCTTTTTATGAGCTCACTGGACATCTGTGTGTATTCTTCAGAAAGTCTATTCAAAACCTTTGCCCATTTTTTAAAGGGTTGTCTTTATTGTTGAATTTTTAAGATCTTCTGATACAAATCCCTTATTAGATACATCATTCGCAAAATATTTTCTTATATTCTGTAGGTTATCTTTGCACTTACTGACACAAAGGGGGAAGAGCAGAGTTAGAGAGTTGTGATATTGAGAGAGTGTGGCATTATCACCTATATTACTTGTAGAGAAATACCTGGGCCCAGTACTATTATCAAGGAAAGAGAAAAAGTTATCAGTTCTTCTTAAGTGTTGATTTCCAAACTTAAGCCTTGGTAGGTAAAGAAAAATCACACTGAAGCATTTTCATGGAAGAGTTTTCATTTGAGGACATCTTTTAGTATGAGCAGATTGTGGGGAAAGGTTATAGGTTTGACAAGCCTTTAAGAAGAATAAACTTGACTAGAATAATAATGTGTAAGTAAAAAGAGAACAATCAAGAACAGAACGTAGAAGTAACACAGCTGATTTCAGAGAGCTCAAAAATTATTACGAGGCATGTCTGAACCCTGAATAAACTTATAAAGCCAATATAAGCACACAGAAGAAGGCAAGGCTTTCTTTATGCATATAGGAAATATTTCAAAGAGCTTATGCTGGAGAACTGAGCTATTTAGGGAATTCTATTAGGGAATCCTTTATAAAATAAAAACTTCATGGATGAAAAAGCAATACAGATTCTCAGATGCATTATTTCTTATTATATGACTGATCAGTGGTAAGATTTGCAAAAGTATTTTTAAAATTCTTAAATATGTTACAACTTTGGTGATCTGCCACTTAAAATTAATAAAGCTTAATAAAATAATTCAATTGAGGATGAACGACCATAATACACTATCGTTAATAAGGGTGACAGTACAAATTATTTTATTTATGTCTGATGATAACAGTCTATTTCATGGTCCTTTTACCTAATTCTTTGTCTGGGGATGCTACTGTAGCCTGAGCTTTTTCTACTAAAAACATACTTTATAAATTCTTTTTAAGTTTGGCTTTTCCTTCTTCTTTTTTTTTAATAACTTAAAACTCTTTGTCCCTTAAAAAAAAATTATTCCCAAGTAAATAGGACTAAAGAAACATTTGCTTCTCTTACCTTTACTTACTGACAGGAGAAGATTTGGATCTCTTGGGTGGAATTTCAGCTCATTGATCGCATTTCCATGGCCAACATAATGCTACAATAAATTTATAACATTCAACTGTCATATTAAAAATCAATAAATTCTTTCATTAATCTTAAAAGAATGGAAAGATATTTTCACTTAAAGTAGTGGTTCCCAACCCTGGCTGCATATTAAAATCACCCAACAAAATAAAAGGAAAAAAAATATGCTCAAGTCCTATCTGCAGGTATTTTGATTTGACTGGATCAGCTGAGACCCAGGCAAGGATTTAAAAGATCCTCAGGTGATTCTAATGTGCCCCGGGGTTAAGAACTTCTGATTAAAGTGATTTGCAAAACTTAGTACCAAATTCCCAGGCTTTACCTTTCAGTTCTTTACAAGTCCTTGACTCTATATCCCTAATTACGATGTTCACAAAAAGTACTCACTCTTTCCCTATAGTTCGGTTAGAATATCTCAGAATAAGGCAAGACAGGAGGGAAATTATTTTTTAAAAATTGCAAATAATAAAAACTTCCCGCTTATTCCTTAATTTGTATTATCAAATGTGACAAAGGTCTCAAAAGACTTGTCTAAAGGAAGCAAAAAGCAAAGTGCAAATCAAATTAGAAATTGTACAGATATTGATTCCACTAGTTTTAAATTAATAATGACAAGATTTCACAAGTGTGTATTCAAAAAAGGACAGATCTACAATTTAACCAAAAACCCACCTTTATACACTGCATTGTTATGGGATTAATTATTCTAATTATGCCTCTAGATCCAGCCACAGCCAGCAAAGGATGGCTTGTATTACTATCATATGTCCACGCACAAGTGTAAAAGTTTTCATCAGCCTAAGAAATGCCAGTTAAGAAATGTAATTTGTTTTTGAAAAGTAAACACATCAATGATATAGTATATACTACATGGAAACCTCTAAAGAAGTGTTCAAGTTTTTGACGCAGAAGTTCTCATTTCTCCTTATACTACCATATTTAAACAATAGACAGTTCAGGTCTACAATCTACACCAAATGGTCAACAAAACCAGTCCTTCCACTCAATTTTGATTACTATTTAGGTGCTTGCATAATTACCCAACTCTGCCATTTGAAAGCAACCATAGACAATATGTAAATAAATGGGTATAGTTGTGTCCCAGTAAAACTATTTACAACAACAGGTAGAGAGTCCCACAGGCTATAAATTGCTGACTCTTGGGCGCCTGGGTGGCTCAGTGGGTTAAAGCCGCTGCCTTCGGCTCAGGTCATGATCCCAGGGTCCTGGGATCGAGGCCCACATCGGGCTCTCTGCTCGGCAGGGAGCCTGCTTCCTCCTCTCTCCTCTCTCTCTGACTGCCTCTCTGCCTACTTGTAATCTCTCTCTCTGTGTCAAATGAATAAATAAAAAAAAAATCTTTAAAAAAAAAAATTGCTGACTCTTCTTTTATCCCAGTATGTCTGACTCAGTTTGAATAGCATTATTAGATTTCCACCTTTTCCTGTGAGACTTGCCCAATATGGCTACAGGTCACTTCTTTCCATAACTATTGAAGACTGAATATCCTTGCCTTTTTTCTTGTTTGCTGGGTTTTTCAAATGATCTGAAAGAAACACCGTATCACCAACCTTTTGTCTAACATTTGGTCTTTTAAGCCTTTCTTTTTCTTTATATGTTCATGTCTCGCAATATTTTATTTCCTAAACAAACTGTATGTTTATTTTTTCCCTATAAGCTTTGTTGTTCAAACACTTGGTATGACTGCCAGTCATAGCCTCTGATCAACCCCAGATCATTACTATTAACTACACTGAAATGATAAAATTCTAAACAAGGTCAAAGAAACAGGAGGTTTTAGCTACTCTTTGATATCATTTCTATTACTGGATTTCCAATAGTCATCTCCAGCCACTTCTCCCCACTCTCTCATATCTACCTTACAATGCATTTCTAGGATCAGAAAAATTAGATAAACTAGATATGAGGATATATCTTGGGTGACAGTAAAGGAAGAGCACTGGTTAAAGGACAGTATAATTTAAGGGAACTAATAATTATTTTCTAAATTAAGAAAAGTTATGGTGTACTTGTTGAAAGTCAATTTCTTTAGTCAAAGATATTAAGAAACTCAAGAAAGGATACATCAGCATCCACATAAGATTGCAACAACCGGATTTCTCCTTGTGAGTGACATTCATATAAGGTAACCTAATAAAAACAAAAATATAGTAAATTTCATCTCAAACACAGAAACCACATTCTTTTCATCTCTGCAACATATTTTTGTCATAAATTTGTCTTAAAGATACAGAAATTGTTTTAAAGTAGCTTCTTTAAACTTAAGGAAGCATTATAAAGCCTAATGTATTAGATAACTTCTTGAGTACATTAAATATTGTAGTAATAATCATGGTTTCTATTTCCAATGTTTTAATTTTAGATCTCATTCATGTAATTGCACCAACTCTTCAAAGTGAATACAGCTGAATACCTCAAAGTAAAGTTGTAATTTATCATTTTTTAATTACGTTCTTAAAGTCTTTGGGTCGTTTAAGAGTATTTATATATTAATTACATATAAGAAAGCTTATAATTTGTCTAAATAATGTTTTTCTCATGGACACAGCTCATTAAATATTAACTTTCTGATGTATGGTGGTCCTTTTTATTTGCCATACCTTCTAAAGTTAATATATATACTATATAACATTAAACTTTAATATTTTCCATTTTTCTTAGAGCTTAGTCATGTTAGTAATTATTAATTTTAACAGAAGTATGTAAGAAATCCATAAAGATCCTATAAATTATCACTGCCTATTAAATTAATAAAATCACTACATTAATAGTTTAAAAATATTCCTTATACCTGCTAAAATAGGTTATGTTCTAGAAGATAATTTTTCTTTTTTCTTAAAAAAAAAAAAGCCCAAACAGCAGAACATTTTATAATTCAATAAACTATGTAATGGCCTTTCATGTCATTTTAAATGAAATTAGGGATACTTTTTGTTACAATGCCTGAACATTTAATTTAAATAAGCACACTGAAACAAAAATTATAACTAATTCTGGTATTATCATGGCCAAGTTAGTGAAGTATAATCTTAGGTTTATAGTGATGTCTTAAAAGTAGATTCAAATTAATCAATGCACTATGCTCCCAACTAGGAAAAAATAACCTAATCTTTTCTTGAGCCTGTATCTTTCCCCATGTCTGAATTTTTTTTCCCAAAAAATTTAATAACCAGACAACTATAAGCAGGCTACATGTCACAAGCCACATTTGGCTAAACACCAAGAAAAACTGTTATCCCATGTTATCTACTACAGTAGTCAAGTTTCAAATTTTCAGGATTTCAATGACCTCATAAAAGCGCCAGAGCCTTAAATGTAACGAAACCTTCCTTAAAGGAAGTTTTATAGGAAATTATCTAAAGCCAAAGTTTACTTTTTAGAAAACAGGAATAGAAAGGATCTAGCTCAGAATGGGTGCATGTATGCTTGTTATGATTCTCAAACTTGTAGGAAAAAAGCGTGGAAATATGCTGACATTTGAAAAATACTGAGTTGACAACTCCCTTGTTACCAAGTTAACTCTGAGAACAGAATACCAACACTGAGAAACAAAAAACAAATACAGAAAACAGCATGCATTAAAACCACATTCTTTTATTGCCTAAGAAACTTAGTACAACTACTAAAGAAGCATAAAATTTTATTTTACTCAAAGTAACAACTTATGAACCATCTCTCAGATTCACTCCTGTTCACCTCTTAGGCTAAAGGCAGAGGAAGTGACTTGTATTTGTTACCAACCTGTATCTAATTAGTCAATCGTCTCCTCCCCCTCAATACAACAATAAATTTCTACGGTATTCCTCATAACTCCTAGTACAATATTAATGGATAACCAGGATGTTAGCTAATGCAAACTTAATAAGAGGACAATTTTTTCCTGAGGTGATTTCAATTTAATAACTAATTCCAAAGACTCCCTGGAAAGCACTAAGGATTCTTCCTATTCTCCATTTATTTAGAAGTGAAGAGAATAGTGTCTTTGCAGTCCACCAGTTGAGCCCATGGTTTAACTAAAAGGTTAAATAATGGTTTATGTTAAAATGTGCCGGCATGCTTCTTCTCCATACTTCTCTCACCTCAAGATACTTTTGGCTTCCTTAAATAAAAACAAATCTAACAGATGTTTATCGCAAATAGTTAAAATACTTTCAATAACTAATATATAAAGCCATTGGATTTATGCTTTGCATTTACAGAGAGCCACTAAGTAAGTTTATTATTTTTAAGAAACTACAGACTTCATATCCTAATTTGAATGATACACAACTATTAAAAGTGCTTCCAAAAACAGGGGTCAATTCAGTCACGCAAAACCAACTATTAATAAGGACAAAATATAAACAGAAACAACTGAGAGTAATACATTAACTCTGAGAACTGAGAGTAATATGAAATATTACTATGATATTGAATATGATATAATGATATAACATGAAATATGAAATAAAGATGTATTTTCAGTAGTGAATACTAGGTTCTAACAACTTTAGTTTTGTGACAATTTCTAGAATATTACGCAAGGATTACTGTTAAACCAGCTATGCCAAATTTACTTCAAAATCATTACACTTCAATACTATAGTAACACCAGAGTCGAATAACCAAGTCAAATGCCAAACAGACCCCTGAACACTCACTCTGTTGCTTCCTACAGTTGCAAACACTAATGGATCTCCTTCTTTACTGTGCCAGTTAAATTGTACTCCAAACAATGGCTGATTATGATCTTCCTGTAAAATAATCATAAAATAGAAAAGTTACTGTAATTTAGAAACAGAAGAATGGTGAACTCACCATTGCCCCTTACAATTTTTTTTTCAAAATGTAGACCACTATTTAAATCAGAGGTCAGGTAACAAGCACTCATCTATGAAAACACTCTGATATTTGTCTTCTATTTTCTGTAACCAAATCATTGGTTTAAGAAGAATCATTGATTCTTCTGAATCAAAATTAAACTGGATAATTGTTATAGCTGCATTTAATCTCTTGGGACATAAATACATAACTTATGTTTCTCAAACAGGAAATGAACAAATACACCAAGAGTTAACATAGCTCCTCTAACACTCACTAAACTTTACTAGATTTAATTTTTCCCTTGTAAAGTGAAGCATATCATACTCCATTCAAATCTCTACTTTCTATTATTCCTATAGAAACAATTTCAAATAATCTTGAATTTGGGTCCTTAAAAAAAAAAAATCCCATGAAGTTTTATAATGACCAAGAATACCTAAGCAGTGGGGACCAGGGAAGGCAAAGGGCTGTAACTTGTTACCAGGATGGTATAAGGAGGTGCATAAAAAACAAGTACAGGTGGCCCCTGAACAACAGATTGGAACTACACAGGTCCAATTAAGCATGGATTTTTTTTGGATACCTTTTTTCTTTTCTTATTTGTTTTCTTAAAGATTTTATTAATTTATCTGACAGAGAGAGAGCACAAGTAGGCAGAGGGGTAGGCAGAGGGAGAGGGAGATGCAGGCTCCCTGTTGAGTAGACCTGAGGATCACAACCTGAGCTGAGGGCAGATGCTTAACTAACTGAGCCACCCAGGAGCCCCTGCAAACGTATTAACATTTTCTTTGCTCTACCTTACTTTACTGTAAGAATGCAGTATATAAGACATACAACACACAACATGGGTTATTATGTTATTGGTAAGGTGTAGTACTGACTTCTGATCAACAGGAGGTTATTAGTAGTTAGGTTCTGGGGGAATCAAAAGTTAAACTTGGATTTTCAGCTGCACAGGAGTGGCGGTGGCAGCACCCTCAAGTTGTTCAAGGGTCAACAGTATTCATTTTACTCACAAAGTTATTTTTCAGCCTTAGAATTTTACTGGCAACCTCCTGGCACTGAACATTAACTTTCACAATCACTTTTAAAGTGTAACAACTTTCATTTTCTATCCTTTGAAAAGCCATAGCTTTAGGCTTCCGAAATATTTAATCGAATTATTTAAACAGTTAAGACCAACACCTCCCAAATATACTATCTAAAGAATAGGTGAAAATAACTAAATATTAACACAATACTATAATGGACACTTTGCCTTTTTTTTAATATACTAAGATTAATTTCCCTCCTTTTAAGAGAATTTAATTTGACACACTGAGTATTTTGCTACACAGACAGGAAAATAATTTCCATATAGCCAGAGCTTCTAATGATTTCTGAATACTTTACCTAAAAGTATATTCAGATATTTAGAAAAGATTCTAACTTACATATATATAAGATAATGCAATGCATACTTTTGCTCAGTTTAAGAAAAATACTCCCAAATTAAAAAAACAGAAAATGAATGTGTAAAAGAAAATATTTTGAATATCACTAATCCTTCTTAAAATAAAAATGCTACTGAGGAAGCAGTAATTTAAATAATTCCAAAACCTTGTTTTCCCCAAATACTGAATATTAAGAAAATGTGAATGTATAACTTTTCCTTTGAAAACAATTGCAAATAACACAAATATAAGAATATTTAAAAACTACACGAGGACATCTGTTTCAATTTATGCTGACTGAAAGTTAATGGGTCATATTCAGTTCTTTTTATTAAGAGGTATCAGGAAGTGGCTTTGTTTTTAAATATGAAAGTTTTAAAATATGAACAATAACATACCCCAAATCTTTTTTTTCTGAATACAATAAAGAAAACCTGGTATGTAGTACTAGGCATTACCCACTTAAATTAAAATAATAAAAGCTAAAAAAAACCAAAAACAAACAAAAAAAATAATAATAAAAGCTAAACAACTGGATTGTAATAACTATGCAGTCTACGCTACAAAAACAAAACTTTCAAAGTACTCTAATTTTGAAATATTTTAAATTTGACTAAGTATCTAAGCATAAAGTGTTTACCACTGAGAAATAATTCTGAAGCCTGGCATTCAGGCCACAGGATTTTTCTGCACATACCTTGAGACTATTTACACACTTGAAAGAATATTTGCATTTCTTTGACTTCCATTTTCCCTTCCCCCAACTTTTCCTTCCAGGAGCATTTGGTGTATTTGTAGGTGTATCAGGGCGTTCAGTGTTTGTACCACTTTCTATACTGACCGCATCATCCTGTAAGCAGTAAATTAGGAAAAATTACATGAAACAACAACACTGTATATAGCAGCAAATGACTTTGTGCTGGGCAGCTGCTGATTGACCTTAAAGTAGCAATTAATAAATTCTGCAAGAAATGGAAAAATACATTCCTGTCTTCAAACAGGATAAAAAGCAAACCAGCTACACGATAGGATTTGTGGATTTTTGCTATTTCAGCAATATAATAAAAAAAGTTCATCAGAATACTGGCAAGAATAATACTGCCTTTAGTAACAAAGCACTAGTCTATGCCAGCCACCTTAACACACTGGCTTATTTCATCTTTACAGCTCTTCACAGAAGGTACTGTTAGATAAGGAAGTGTTGTTTAGAGAGCGTTAAGTGGTCTCTTGCTACTTATGGTTGCTGGGATTCAAACCAAAGCTGTGACTATTAAATCTGACTGAACTACATGTCTTCATAATTCATTTGACAGCTGCTCAATTTGGAGTACAGCAGTTAATGGGCCTCTTAGGATGACGGAATGCTGGTGCCTCTTATTTTAGATGTAGTTTCTGAAAATCCTGTTCTTGTTCAAATTCCGCTTAATTAGAACACAAACCATTTAGAATTTTTTTTAAATCCTACATACTCTGTGCTATTTACAAGTGACATTTGCCTCAGAGCTCTTATGTAATAATGATACTTATATAGAATTCCAGAAACTCTCTATAATTAAAGTAAAATCCTTCCAAATGTAGAAATGACTGTAGGAAACCATGAAAATTCACTTAATTTATACCCTATCTCCAGTCCACAAGATACATTCTTGGCCCTCTAATCTAAGATTTAACTACCTCCTTTGATTACATATTCCAGTGTGTTTTCTGGAATAAAGAGATTTATGTAAACCTATCGCCTTAGGGCAATAGTTCCTAAATTCATTCCAGAGGAAACCTTTTTTCATGGAATGCCTGTTAATATCTATTAGAACAAGTCTAGGAAACACGCCTTAGGGGCTATTTCTAAATGATTGCTTCCGAGTTTTATGTTTACAGAAGGTTAAAAATTAACTGGAGTGTCAAAAAGCATATAAAAAATTTCATACAAATTCACCTAAAACAGTGTGGTATTACACAGCTGTTCTTAGGGGTGGTTTTCAAAATTTCAAATGGTTCCTACCTTTTAAAAAATTACAGTAATTATTCTGGAATACTATTGATCAAGATGAAAAAACTGGACAGATAACACAGTAGGTGCTCAATATTTGAACTGTAATCTAATGTAAATATATGTAAATATAATCAGACATTGGAAAATGAAAAATTCTAAAAAGTTTAGTTCCTAGGCTGAAATCATGGTTTATATCTCTTATTTCTCCCCCTCATCATAGTTTCACACAGTTAACATCTACTGTAGAAAATTAACCATATTTCAGTGAAAAACTATGCATTATCTAAAGCACAACCCTTTCCACATCACCAGATTCCAGCCCTCTTCATTGCCTTTGAACAATCTTGTAACTCTTTTTATATTGTGAGTAACTAATAGCTGTGTAAATTCTGTCTTCAAAGGTAGAGGCTCAAAATGTCTTCCCTTCCACTATGGAAAAAAACTTTGGTCTCCATCTGCAATTTCACCTCTACAATCCTTTAATGTACAAATTTATATTGTTTGATTCACACCTGCCCCGTTCCCTCATATGAGTGTAAAAAAAAATTTAACATGTTTCACTTACCTTTTTCTGAAAACTGTCCTTTAACACTAGGGAAGTAAAATAATAAAACTGACATTTATTCACCAGCTTCTTTACATTCTGGCCCAAAATTCAACTGCTAATCAAGAAAACACACAAAACACCGTTTTGTTTTTTAACTCTGACCACTTACCCATCTCCTCCAAAGGAAAACCACGAAAGAATCAAACGGAAATGCAACAGTGACAATGCTTTAATTTTATCTTTAAATTAAAATCAAACATTTGCTGAGTATCTGTGTATAGGCTGACTTCCACCTTGGCCCTTTCTCAAGATACAGAATGATGATATGGCACTACCATCTTCATTGGCCCAACGAGGAAACAGGGGGAGTAATTTGTCCCTTAATCTTGCCATAGGTTATTTAAGCAATAAGTCTTCCGATTCAGCCCTCTCCTGGGCAACCATTAATACTCTACAAGAAGCTACATACCCTGCAAGTCATAAGACCTTTTAAAAATTCAATAAAATGGCATATACACATATAAAAAATTTAAAATATGTCCTTTCAACTCTGATTCACATTCATAATAGTAACTGCTCAGATTACCCTAACTCCCAACTCAAACACCACATTCTTTCCTCATTTGCTTTTGACCTCATCACTATTCAGTTCCCTCAAGAATAAGACCACTGCCCGTTTAGCTTTCTCTGAACTCATTTTTCTAGAGTTCTCTACTGTCTTTCCTTACTGCTTCCCTCTAACCTATGTCCTAGATCTGGGGTCCTTGGGAGGAATTCAGAGGGCCTGTGAACTTAAATGGCCAGACACACAAACCCACTTAATTCTCACCATCTTTAACTGAAATTTAGCACTTCTATTAAGTAAAGGTAATATACATGAGACTACTACTGTAGCTGTGAATTTCTCATCATGGAAATCAAGTATTTTCATATCATATCAAGTATTTCCATATCATACTACAATTAGTAGTTGCAGATCTCAAAAAACTGCCTTAAGCCCATCATTACTACCAGACCCCCTGCTAGATCTAGTTATTTAATGTGCTAATACAGAAGCACTTGGGGCACCTGGCTGGCTCAGACAAGAGGAACAGGGAACTTCTGATCTCCAAGCTGTGAGTTCGAGGCCCATGCTGGATGTACAAAGTAGCACTTACACACTCTATATTAAAGCAATTTATTAAAAGAAATCTTAAACTTGTTTTGAAAATTTTTAATAACATATTTCATAATTTTATTATTTTGTTTGTAACCTTATATACTGTATTTTATACATTTAAAAATGCTGTTCTGAGAAGGCTACCCAAAATTCATTGAGGTGTCTGTCCAAGGCACTAAAAAGGTTTAACGTCCCTAAACACATGAGGGAACCAAAATAAAGGCTTAATCCACTGTTTTTGTTTCTGAATGGCTTTAGAATGCAAATATATCCTCCTTAAGGATCCACCAAAAAGGCTTTCAATTTATTTGGTCCCCTGAAATTTTCCTCAGTCTAAATAGATTATAGACATTTTCATTACATTTCTGCTTCATTATTTAGTATATGCTAGGGCCAGAAGTGAAAGTCTTCACAGTAATTTCTCTTCAGATCGCATAAATTAACTCTTGTATAGTATTTCTAGGGGCAGACTCTTAAGCCCTTTACTGTATTATCTCATTTAGTCCTCACAAATACTATTCAAGTATCTGTATAAATAGTATACTTATTTGAGGTAAATACCGTTATTATCACCATTTCTAAGAAATTAAATAAACTAGATCAGGTACTTGCTCAAGGTCAAGCAACCAGTAAGGAGTAGATTGGGAATTTTAATCTAACATGTGGATCCAATCTGTAGCCCTAACCACTAATCTAATCTGCACAGAAAAAAATTTATTTTTATTTTTTTTAAGATTGTATTTTATTTCTTTATTTGACAGAGAAAGAGAGCGCCTGAGCAGGGTAGTAGCAGGCAGGGGCAGAGGGAGAAGCAGACTCCCTGCTGAGGCAGGCAGCCCCAGGCAGCACTGGCTCCCAGAACCCTGGGATCATAACCCAGCCGAAGGCAGACGTTTAACGACCACGCCACCTAGGTGCCCAGAAAATATTTTAAAAAGCGGAAATAAAACAGGCTCCAAGGACTGAAAGAAGAGGATCAAAAATGTTCGAAAGCAATATATAAGACTGAGGAGCACAAACAGGAAAAAGATTTAAAGTAATATTCAACACCTAAACTTTCCAGAAACTTCAAGTGCAAATCCCACGAACCGACAATCCCCCAAATACCTTCCTTCTATCTACAAAAATTCCTTCCCATCTCTTCAGAGAAAATTTTGATCATGACACCATGCTATATATATGCGTGTTAGTGAAGTAATGATACAGAATTTAGGAACTGGGTGTGTAAGAGCGTTTATTCCTAAAACTAGCCAAATTGAGAAAATGAAACACTGACATTATTCTCCAACAACACTTTATAAAGGTTTTAAAAATATATTCAGATATCATAGGAGGTTCACATTTGGATAACTCTGAATGAACTGTCAAGACACTTTGCTGACCTTATTCGATATAAACTTAAAACTGAAAATTAATGTTACTTCAATTATTACTGGCGATTTCCCTAAACACTAGATGATTACGGAGATCCATTTCAGAATATTTAAAAGAAATCTGATTCCAAAATACCTAACATTTACGAAGCCACGACCCCACATCTACCTTCCAAGTCATCCCCTTCATTTTAGCAAAAAGTTTAAAAATAGTAAACGACTCTTCTTACTACATCTTCTTACTACAAGGTGGTTTCCCCCTCCGACTCATAAAACGACCCTCTTCAATTCTGCTTCTCCGGAAGAACAGCCGACTGTCAGGCATACCCCATCTCCACCCACAGGACAGGAGCAGACATAAAAATCCCACCTTTAGAAGAGTCACCCAAATCCCTTAAGTCGAAGACCTAACTGCTCTTCCCATCCTGAACAGTCTGTAAGGGTCGCAAAGTGACACAATCCCTAAATTCCTTAAGAGTCGCTAACTCACGCTGGCTCCTCCTTCCAACTTTCTCAGAAAAACCTCTAACTTGCCTTTTAAACTACTGGAATCTCAGATTCGCACTCTCCCAAAATCTCCCAAAGGCCCAAGCAGTCCCCAACCACGCAAAAGGACCTCAGAGCAGACCCCTTCAGAACCTCCGCCCACCACGCTCTCTCTTAAACCACTCTCCTTCGCCAAGTTTCTACTTGCTCTCGGCCCCCTGCTCACAATCCCCATAGAGACAAGTTCGATTTTCTCCCCCACGCCCGCGTTTTCCTGAGGGTGACACCTCTCCCTCCCCCCACAGCAGCCCGCCCGCCCCCACGCCGAGTTTAAAAAGAATTTAAAACTTTCACTCCAGAGTCCCGTCCGCACTGCTCTGGGCTGCACTCACATTCTCGTCTCCAGAGAGGTCCGGGTTGCTGTTCTCATCGCTGCTCAGCTTCTGCTTCTTGGCCGCAGGCATGTCTGTTCCCGCCGGCGCTGTCGACACTTCCCTCTCGGACATATTCCTCCGCCTCCCTCCAGGTTCCTGCCGCCTAGGGCGGGGCCTCCGCCACACCGCCGTCAAGCAAGCCCGGCCGGAGCCTGCCGCAAAGTTGCCACTGCCGCCGCCACCTCCGCCGCTCCCCCCACTGTCGCAAACCGCGCCCAGCCGCCGAGGCGGGCGTGCGTGCGACCCCGCCACACTGCTGAAAAAGGGGCGCGCGTGCGCGCCCTCCCGCGCAGCTTCCTGGCTCTTTCCCTTTCCCTGCGCCCGTCTTGCCCTTTTCCCGCCGCCCTCCCGGCAGATTGCACGGAGAGGTGAGATCCTTTAGCTATCAACAGCAGTATTTCGTACGTCCCCTTTCCCCACTGCCGTCTTGATAAAGAAGAGGCGAAACTCAAAGGGACGCCCCCTCACCCCCTTCCTCCTTCCAAAGACGTTTCAGCCGCAATCGGCCCAATCCTTCGATCCCCGACCCGCTGCAAGGACTCGAAAGTCTGTGGAATGGATTAGACTACCGATGTTCCAGGGGATGGGGGAAGATACGAGAAGTCACCTCTTGCTTTAGCGGCGTATGCCAAGTGTCCTTAATCTTGAACTCGGAGGACAACACTGTCACAGTAATCATGGAACTGCTGAAGATCTAGTGTTTCGTTGTGAATAGGCGTTCGAAAACCGTAGAGTGCCTCTCCCTTGGCTCCCCCATCTAGGAAATGGAAGTTGCCAGCTAAGACGTGCGCATGCGCTGGGGCGTATTCTCGCGCTGGGTCGTCCGGACCCGCCTCCTCGCGCCCCTCCTCTTAGAAATCTTGTTTGCAGAACCAGGTAGTCTTCCACCGGCTTTCCGTAGCCCGGGATGAGTTTCGAAGCACGACCAAGTCAGCGTCTGGACGCGTTCTAAATTCGTGATGGATATTCAATCTGATGAATATTTATTTCAATCAATGATTATTCTCACCCAGTTGTGCCAATATTGAGTATGATTTAACTTAGGAATATTCTGCAGTTAGCATTCTGGACTCCAATGAGTTGCGGCCTAAAGTGCTATTTTAAACTGTTAAAAAATTGTCAAGGCCCTGAACAATGCCAAGGCCTAAAAGTCAGTGGTTATCTCCAACTTTGCAGAAGACTTTGAGACTTAAACAGCGGACAGAATTTGTGGACATACCAAATAAAATAAAATTTTAGGGAAAGGCAACAAAACTGTTACACTTTCACCAAAGTGTTTGTTTCTGTTAACTGTTATCTGTGCGCCTGACAGTAATACTGGCGAACCTCGTGGATTTGTTAGATGGTTCATAAGTCACACAGTCAAATAAGAAAAAGAGAACCATGACAAGAAATAAAAGCCAGGCCCTCACCTTCTTTTTGGTAGATCTTATTTGTGACTACTTACCTTCCTGGGCTTCATTGTCCTTATATGTGAAAATGAGGAATTTGGAAGGGACCTGACATTTCTCGAACACCTACTTGACTACATAAATTTTTTCTTTGTTAGACCTCATCACCTAATGGATAACTGTATAGAGTGCCCCATCCATAAAATTACATGTACTCGAATTACTTCTGCATGATGCCTTAAAAGGGAGACTGTCACTTTTCATTATCTGCAGACTGCAAGTCACTTTTCCGTGGGAAACCAGGAGAGAACTCAGTTGAGAATGAAAAAAAGGAAGGTAGGCCAAAGGCAGAGCAGAGTAAGAGGTCTTTGCAATGCAGACTCAGGAAAAATAAGGAAGCTGAAAAAAATTAAAGTTCAGGGGCGCCTGGGTGGCTCAGTGGGTTAAAGCCTCTGCCTTCAGTTCAGGTCATGATCTCAGGGTCCTGGGATCGAGGCCCGCATCAGGCTCTCTGCTCAGCAGGGAGCCTGCTTCCTCCTCTCTCTCTGCCTACTTGTGATCTGATCTCTCTGTGTCAAATAAATAAATAAAATTTTAAAATAATGAAAGTTCAGGTCTTATTAATAATAATTGCACTTATTTATTGAACTCTTGTAATGTGCCAGACATTCCTCAGTTGGTGAGAAAGAGATGAGACTGGTATGGAGTCAGCCACTGAGAAAGTAACATGTGCTTAGTACGATATATTCATGCAAAGAGACAAACTTCCCCTGTAGAGAAGATTGTGCAATTTTGCTCTACAATTAAAAGATAGTCAACTAAAGCACTTCCAGCCCAAATTACCCTGTGTGTCTGGGATCAGTGGGGGCTAGAAAATGGGAGTCAAATTCTCGTCATAAAATTAGGAAAGTTGGGGCGCCTGGGTGGCTCAGTGGGTTAAAGCCTCTGCCTTCGGCTCAGGTCATGATCTCAGGGTCCTGGGATCGAGGCCCGCATCAGGCTCTCTGCTCCGCAGGGAGCCTGCTTTCTCCTCTCTCTGCTTGCCTCTCTGCCTACTTGTAATCTCTCCGTCAAATAAATAAAATCTTTAAAAAAAAAAAAAAATTAGGAAAGTTGTTCAACATTTGAATAAAGGACATACATGGAAAGAAAATGCCTCTAAGTATGCATGTTATCTGTAACAAAGCAAAAATGTTTTTCACAAATTTTATTAAAACTTGGAGGAATATTCAAAAATTTTTTCTGAAGGGTGCCTGGGTGGCTCAGTGGCTTAAAGCCTCTGCCTTTGGCTCAGGTCATGATCTCAGGGTCCTGGGATTGAGCCCCGCATCGGGCTCCCTGCTAAGCAGGGAGCCTGCTTCCTCTTCTCTCTGCCTGCCTCTCTACCTACTTGCAATCTCTCTGTCAAATAAATAAATAAAATCTTTAAAAAAAAAAGGTTTTTTTCTGAAGAGACAGGGATAATAAATGGAAATTAGTTAATGCTCATTATTACCAATATTAAAAAATTATTCTGACACTTTAAAATAGTAAGTAACTTTATTTAGGACTATAGTAGTAGGTGTCAAGACTATTGCCCCCCCAAAAAAACCCCGAAACAAAGAAAAATAAAAAGACTGTTGTCAACAGGAGAAGAAAGAGGGCTCAACTCCAAAATGCAGCAAGGACACATGGGTATTTACAATCAAGGAGCAGAGATGGGGTGAAGAAGCTTAAAGGCATACCACCCACAATATGCTTTTTCGGTTATATAGGTTATTTTGAGCTGAAGTCACTTGAACAGAAGGCTTTCTCTGAACTCCTCTTAACTGCTTAAAGACAGATCATCCAGAAAGAGCTTAACTGTCATAAATCCCCTCTCCAGGAGTTTCATCAACCAGAGAAGATTGACTCTTACCACAGAAGAGGAGACTAGAAGTCACACCACACCCAGGCAGACTTTGTCATAAACTGTCGGATCTCCCATCGATTACAAGAGCCCATTGATCTTTCAAAAAAATCATTTCCTCTCCCATGTGTGATATGCATCTCCCAACCCCTTCCCCTACTGAGATGGTATAAACTCAAATCTCAGTGCTTTTTGGGGTATTCACTTTTTGTTCCCTGTGGTGACCCTATCAAGAGTGGGGATTCTCTCTAAAATGATTAAGGATTCTTGTTACCGCTGGACTAGGGAGACCAAAGACAGGACCAAAGGACAGGGCCTACTTGAGAAGAGGACTCAGTGTGACTACAGTTTGGTCAAGAGGAGAGTCTTTGTCACTAATCTGACATTTGTAAAATACCATGTGTCTTATTTGCAGTGCTACCATCATGGTATTAATTTCATAAATACAAAAGACTAGTTAACTACTAAAAATTATAAATTTCTCAACACTGAATTACTGTGAGGGATTTCAGGAACCACTACAGTTGGAGAAGTCTTACCACCCACATTTTTACAAATGTGGAAACTACGACAGTGTAATTAAACAATATGCCCAGAGACACACAGCTCTTCAAAGTGGCAAAGCTAGGGATCATATTCAGATCTGATTGGTTGGAAAGCCAAAGCACTTTTGCCTCAGGATAAAAAACCCAGGCAGCTCTAGATTTGTATAATTCTATTCACAGAGTTTGGTCTTCAGACCACATAATCTTTTATACACTATTGAGGATAGTTGGAAGGCCTGACAACCCCCCACGCCACCCCACCCTCCAGCCCTAAGAGGAAACCACCCTTGAAAGGATTTTACACCACCCTGGAAGGAGCCCTCCACCCTTCCCATTTGATAGACAAGTGAGAAAAACTTGATTGGATGTCAGGAGCAGCGAGAGTTAATCAGAGTCAAACAGCCTTCCGACAAGCCTATAAAAACCCCTAGGACTTACAAATCCTAATGGGCAACCTTCTCAGCTCCCCTCCCTCTTCTGGAGCTTCGTATTACCACTTTGCTATTGCTCAATAAACCTTGCTTTGCTGCCCACCACTCTGTTTGGTCTACCTCTTGTTCTTCGAAGCGGGGTGAGCAAGAACCACGGGCACATACAGAGAAAAAAAATCCTGTAACGCTATCAAAGAACATTAAAGAGCTACCCAACTTGGGACAGAAAGAAGACAACTTGAGAAACGAGGGAATCCAAATGAAATTTGGAGTTTATTTAATAGTTATAGACATATTTTAGGTTTTTTTTGTTTTGTTTTGTTTTTGTTTTTTTTAAAAGATTTTATTTGTTTATTTCACAGCGGGAGAGAGAACACAAGGAGGCAGAGAGGCAGGCAGAGAGAGAGGGGGAAGCAGGCTCCCTGCTGAGCAGAAAGCCCGATGCGGGCCTCGATCCCAGGACCTGAGATCATGACCTAAGCTGAAAGCAGAGGCTTTAACCCACTGAGCCACCCAGGCACCCCATATTTTAGTTTTTTAATTTTGACGAACATGCCATGGTAATAAAAATGTTAACCATGAGGGAAACTGAGTAAGGGGTATACAGGAAGTCTCTATGCTATTTTTGCAATTTTTCTGTAAAATTATCCCCCACATGCCAAAAATCCTATTTTTTTCAAAATTTTTGTTTAAATTCTAATTAGTTAACATAGAGTGTAATTTTGGTTTCAGAGCAGAATTTAGTGATTCCTCACAAATAACACCCAGCGCTCATCATAAATGCCCTCCTTAATGCCCATCACCCATTTAGCTCATCCCTACCCAACTCCGTCCATCAACCCTCAGCTTGTTCTCTATCATTAAGAGTCTCTTACAGTTTGCTTCCCTCTCTCTTTTTTCGAAAACCCTATTTTAGAAAAAAATCTATCTCATTAGACTATGGAAAACACTAGTCAGAAATACCCCTTACCCTTCAAATAAAGGGTTCATTTATTTTGAACAACTTTCAAAGATCATTTATTTATAAAGAAAAGAAACTTAACAGCCTTCCTTCATATTGTCTTCTAATATCATGCAAGCTTCAAATCAGGAAATGAGTTTCAAAAGCTAAATTAAATCCTTCCCATTTCAGTTGAAGTCTATTTCTCATTCATTCAACATTTTTTTTGTCTCTTCTGCTTCATAAATAGCAGCTGTTCATCATCACTCGGGCACTGTGTAATCATACGCTTGCAGATCCAGTTTTCTATGAACAGAACATCATATGGCTTCTTTGAACACTTTAAAATCAATCAGGAGGAATTTACTGAATGCCATTTATGTGCAAAGCATTATGGTAATTGTGTCTGGGGGGGTGGGGATTAAAAAGGGAAAAATAAGACACAGTCCCTGCCTTCAAAAAGGCTAATATTCTTTCAGCATTAAAAAATGTCTCATGCAAACTTTCTGCCTGCATTTTGAGACTAGCTCTTCGCAAGAAGGTGCTGGTGCTGGAGTATAGCCATCAGAGTCATGGATTCTTGTCAACCCTGACATTCTAATCCTTGAGACCTTGCTTGACTCTGGAATCCTGCCCCCAGAATGCCTCTTCTAAAGCTTTGCAGCTGAGGGAGGGGACCCCTCTTCTCTCTTGGGGGTGTTAACAGCCTCAGCATACCCATGCTCAAAAGCACCCGCAGGGCTCTCTTTTTAGATCCAGGAGGTAGATGGGGTTTTGCTACCTCATCCCAGCTTTGCACATGAATGAAGTCAGGAAGATGGAGTGAGGAGTGTAGAACATGTCCCCAGGTATGAGATATTCCTAGACTGCAATTCAACTTCTCATCAGTGGCTTACCTGGCATTCTTCTCTTCAAATGTCCCAAATGTACGTGATCTTAATTAATATCTCTGCCTCAATTAAAGCCTCTGAAGGGAGATGCCCTATCATTACCAATGAGAGCTACTGAGTCCCCTTGTTTCCTGACTTGGATAACCTGCCCATTGCCTCAGTTGGCTAAGTGAAGCCAAATGCAGCTGCCTGGTTATATTAATATCATTTTTTCTTCCTCACACTCTCTTTTTGAGTTTCCTAATGTTTTCTTTCCTTCAGCCCGATTCATCCTCTTTTCTGGTTGCTATGGATCTGTAAAATATTTCCCTTTTCATCTGTTAGTAATACTGACCGACTACAATATAAGCCAAAACATTCTCTGATTTCCCTGTACCTCCCCAAGATTTTAGATTAATGGTTGAAAGATTGTGTTCCTACACCACTGAAGAAAAACAGGCCAACCCCTCAGAAGTGAAATTATGCTCTAAAATTTAAGTGATTTGCATGTAAATTATAATCTATCCAATATCTAGGTACTTTTAGGGAAGACTTAAACCATAAAAGCAAGGTTGACAAATTACAGATTGTAGAGGCTGCTTTTAGGCAACCAGCTTGAGCAATGGAAACCTGAGTATGGTAAAAGGGCTCACACTGACCACCAGGCCATTAGGCAAATCACCTCAAAATAACCATAAGCCCTAGCTGACCAATGGGTTACTTACACCGAGGCACAGATACCAAAAAAGGAAAGTTCATAGGTTCCCATACCTCCTCACCTTGCCCCCTTCACTACAGGCCCCCACCACCTGCTAACGGTCTCTCCTCTGCTGTCCTGCCCGCTGTCCCCTTGCAGTGTATTCAAAAAACTTCTATCTCCTTTGTTCAGGTGAATTCTTTTTTCTTTTTTTTTTTCTTTTTTTTTTTAAAGATTTTATTTATTTATTTCACAGCGGGAGAGAGATCACAAGGAGGCAGAGAGGCAGGCAGAGAGAGAGGGGGAAGCAGGCTCCCTGCTGAGCAGAGAGCCCGATGCGGCCTCGATCCCAGGACCCTGAGATCATGACCTGAGCCGAAAGCAGAGGCTTTAACCCACTGAGCCACCCAGGCGCCCCAGGTGAATTCTTTCACCGTGAGCTGGTGGTCCCCACCTGATCAGGTTGCCCCACATTTGGTGGACCCTGCATTCGGTGGGGAGCCTTTGTGGGCCACCGCGCTCCCCAGATTCTCCAGAAATTTCTCAGGACTTTCCCTTTGTGGACCAATTCTAGTACTCCTCGGGGAATTGACAACCTCTGGCCGAGGTTACTCCTCAGTGAGGGTCTGAAGCCCCATGGAGAACCAACTGAACTGCCCTTGCCAGAAAGGGTAAGGGATTTCCCCTCATGCCCTTTGGAGGGATCCTTCCCTTCCTCCCCTTTGCTACCCTTCAGCAGTCTAACCATGCTTATGGGTCAAAAGTTTGACAGCCACCTACCTTTGCAAATAAAATTCTAATGGAACACAACCATGCCATTTACATATTATTTATGGCTTCTTTTGTGCCACAACAGCAGAGCTGATGGAAGCTATATGGTCCTCGAAGCCTAAAATATTTGGTGCCTGCCTGGTCTTTCACTGAAGAAGTTTGCTGACCTCTGACTTAGACAGAGGTCAGAGTTTTCCACTTTTGAATAACTACCCAAGTGGAGAGACGGCCATCTTTAAATCTCTGTGACATCTCCAGAGGCCCTGTGAAATGAATGAACTGCCTTAGCGGGGGCCTCCCCGGCAGCCCATGACAGAGGGATCACAGCCCTTAGAGGTTTGTTGGGGCCCTGGGTGAACGCATCTCCCGCTGAGCTGCTGCATGATTTGAGGCAATTTTTTCTAGCTTCCATGGGTCTGTGTCTTGGAGAAAAGCACCAAATGCTTTGAGTAGAAAAGGATTATCTGATACAGGCATTAAATTAGGATAATTCACCCTCAGACTAGTTCTCTGATCTCTGGCTCTTGCGCTGTCTTCGCTCATTGGTTCTTCCAGCTGGATGTGGAGCGTTTGTCTCTAGTACCTGCATTTCAGGAATGCTCCCTGAAGGGGGCAGTAAAGGCCTCTAGTAAGCAAAGCAGAGCAGCTGGAGAGCTAGAAGTATTCACTGAAGGGGGCTGGAGGAGCGCGCAGATGGGAGCAGCAGCCCCAGAGGCAGGTGCCAGCTCAGTCCCCCACCTGTGGGACCCGTGGGGCCCGGGAAGAAACCGAACATTTCCAAGAGTTGGTTACTTCATCTCTGAAATAAGGTAATAGTACTATCTACTCCATTTAATGCCCCTAGTTCTGTACTATAATACATGGGATCCTTTAATATTATTTATGTTGTCATTTTAAAAGCATATTGAGAAAAAAACCCACAGGAAACTGCCTTAAAAATGCACATTACAATACTGTATAGACTTTGGCCCTAATCCTGTTAAAAATATGTACGTATCCATATAGGCAATGGAAGAGATACATGAAGATACTCAGAAGCCATCTTAGGGTAATGGGGTTATGAGTCATTGATGTATTTTTTGCTACCTTCCTGCCATTTTGCAATTTTCTGCACAGAGCATGAGTTTTAGTATCAGAAAAGAAGAACCGAAAGGATAATCATAACTTTTTCCAAGAACTTCCTAGAGGACAGGACAGTGAGCCTGGGGAAGCAGCCCCAGGCCAGAACCACCGGACAAGTCACCATCTCGGGGTATGCTCTGCGGTGCAGGGACTGGGACAGCTTGGAATACCGTGCAGTGATCTGCCAGAGCAAGGGGCTCGACCTTCTTGCTTAGTTTCTTCATAGTTCTCCCTGTAGGAAATACATGGCTCTCCCAAAGCAGGCATGGCTCTGCTCTGGCTCCCCGGGACCTGGGTCTCTGCGGCTAGACCTGTCTTCTTGCCTTGCAAGGAAGGACAGGTTTGTTATCTGGCTTCTCTCCAGGACTCAGGGGGCAAGGAGAACCACCTGGCCCTTCTTGCAGGGTTCTAATGAGGTTCCAGAAGCATTTCTGACCCCTCACAGAGCCCCTTCTCCAGGAATATGATAATGAAAGAACCAGGAGAGGAAAAGAAAAAGGAACTTGGGTGCTTTTTACGAGGGAATGCAGCAAACCCAGGGGAAGGGTGGTTGCTGGCATGTGGCAGGTGGCCTCCCAAACAGTACCGGAGTAGCTTTTCATGGCCTTGTCTGCTTGACCCCACAGAACCCTCTCCCTGAGTCACTGTATTGGCACAGGGAAGGCATCTCTGGGGCAGCCCAGAGCCCAGTGTCTTGGGCCTTCTTAGCCCCAGGCTGAGCTCTAGCAGTCCCTCTTTGGGTTTGAAGATTTGGGAAGATCAGGACACCTCATCTTCCTAAGGTCACTGGGCATGTCTGAGTCCCCACCTGTATTCGCCACTATGGTGACCTACACATAAGGAGGTCTCTGCCCTGTGCCTCTCTTCACTGGGCCACTCAGATCATACATGCATTTTGTTTTCTTCTGGCTGATCATTTTTATTCTCCCAAATAAAATAATTTTATTGTTTTTCTAGTTAAAAAAAAATGATGCTACTGGGATGCCTGGATGGCTCAGTCAGTTAAGCATCTGACTCTTGATCTCAGCTCTGGTCTTGATTTCAGGGTCGTGAGTTCAAACCCTGCATTGGGCCCCACACTGGGCATGGAGCCTACTTTAAAAATAATAATAAGGGATGCCTGGGTGGCTCAGTTGGTTAAGCAACTGCCTTCCTCTCAGGTCATGATCTTGGAGTCCCGGGATCGAGTCCTGCATCAGGCTCTCTGCTCAGCAGGGAGTATGCTTCTTCCTCTGACGCTCCCCCTCACATGTTCTCTCTCTCTCTCAAATAAATAAATAAAATCTTTTAAAAATAAAAATAAAACATAATAATAAAATAAATTTTAAAATGATGTTTAAAAAATCCAACTATTGATGAAAATGTGAAAAAGGCAAGTCACAGAACAATAAGTAGAGTGGGATTGCATCTAAAAAAATAAGAAAAAATAATGAATTTGATTATTTACGCTTAGAAGAAAATCTTAAAGAATGCATGTTAAATATTAACAGTAGTTATACCTGAAAAATAGGACTGATGGGGAAAGAGAGTTTCATTTTTGTCTTTATAAGCTTCTCTGTTGTTTGAATTTCTTATAATAAGCCTGTATTACTTTGTAATTTAAGTAAGTATATAATTAAAAATGAAAAATAAACATTATCTAACCTCCCCCCCAAATGTCTTGTGCCTTTGATAGATATTTACTGATTACCCACTATGTGTCAGTCACTATTTTCAGTATTGGGAATACCTGATTATAAACAAAACTAGACACTTTCCTACTGTCACAGAGTTTCCTGTCTAGTGGGGGAAACAAACATTAGCCAAATAATCACACAGATAAATGTAAAATTACAGCTGTGACAAGTACTATGAAGGGGAAGTATAAGGTCAGGGATACTAGCCATATAGTATCCATGTGCTATTTTTTACTTTTTTTTTTATAATAGTAACATTTATTCTTTTTTTCTAAAAAAGATTTTATTTATTTATTTGACACAGAGAGAGAGATCACAAGTAGGCTGAGAGGCAGGCAGAGAGAGTGAGGAGGAAGCAAGCTCCCTGCCGAGCAGGGAGCCCGATGCGGGCCTTGATCCCAGGACCCTGAGATCATGACATGAGCCAAAGGAATTGGCTTTAACCCACTGAGCCACCCAGGCACCCCGTGTGCTATTTTTAAAAAGGTGTCCCCATAGACAAAAACAACCCAGAGTAGCTCAGGAAGCAGACTATGCCTCTGATGAATTGGAAAAAGGCAGCCCTTCTAGACTGATGCAGCCCTGCTCCATATGCAAGGTGTTGTGAATGGAGTGAAAATTGGATTTCATCTAGTATCATTTCAGCTGGAAACGCTTATTTAGATGAACAACCTGCACAAGTGTACCCAGCAGTCCTACAAAAGGTTCCATGAACACCTATAATAAAGTGAGATTTGAGAGGGTTTCTTTGAAGAACAGACAGAAGAATGAGAGCTGAAAGAAGAATGGGGAGTTAAATGGGTGAAAGGGAAGAAAGAGAAACATTCCTAGAGAGTGGTAATAGCATGTGCAAAGGCCCTGGGGCAGGATAGGAATATGCCTTTCTGAACTGAAAGGTGATTTCTGGTGAAGGACTGAAAAAGTGACAGGAGCAGTGGTAACAGTTAAGTCTAGAAGAGTTGGTGGGAGGTAGATCCACACAGGACCTTGTAGACATCTTAAGATTGATATGCAAAAAAATATGCTGATAAGACTTATACAGAAGGAATTAAAATAGCAATACTTTATTTTAATTTTCTGTTGGTATTTCATTTATATACAGTGAAATTTACTGGTCTTAAATATACAGTTTGATGAGGTTTTGTTTTGTTTTTTTTAAGTAGGCTCCAACATGGGGTTTGAACTCACGACCCTGAGATCAAGACCTGAGCGGAGATCAAGAGTCGGATGCTTAGCCCACTGAACCACCCAGGCACCCCCAGGTTTATGAGCTTGACATAGGCATAAACTCCTGTAATCTGTTTCCAATCAAGACATAGAACTCCATGTGTGTTTCTAACAAACTCAATGTGATGTCCGTGCTGCCAATCCAGGAGTCATACTTTGAGAACCACTGATCTAGATGATAAAATCAGAAATGTGTCATAAATAGTTCCTAGAAGTTTATTCACTCAGTAAACATTTCCTTTAAATACCTTCTGTTTGCCAGGCATTTTATAGGTGCTGGGGATTCAAAAATAATTAAAACCTCATGCCTCTTCTCTAGTAACTTAGAGTCTGGTAGGGGAGCCGAGGTAAGACAAATGGGTATTTCTAGCTCTCTGAGAAAGTCTGTTCACTAAATAATGGACAAGATATTTTAAAAGAGAAAATATTCTTGGTTTCCAAAGTAGGTAAACCACTAAGAAGATAAGCAAGGGTGTATAATGGATCCTATCCTAGACATAGGATTCCTCACTGCCAGACTGAATGCACAGATGATCAGTAAGATCTACTTTATTGAGTGTTTTCCATGTGTCCAGTACTGTGCAAAAGTACTTTCTGCGTAGCTTGACATTGAATCCTCTCAAAAACCCTATGAAGCTAGGACCATCTTGTCTACATTTTATAGGTAAGGCAACTGTATATTCCAAAGAGGTTAAGGGACTAGACAAAGGCACTCAATGAGTAAGTGAAGGAATCAGAATTCAAACCCAGATCAGGTTGACCCAAGTGCTGGTCCTTTTAGTCACCAACACTTGCAGCTTTCTAGCAGAAAGCAACCTTCATAAGTCATTTTAGTGGTAAAAATACTAACAAGTCCGACAGTAGAAATAGTCAACACAGAATACAGTACTATGATAAGATAGGTAGGGCAGGAAATAATTTTTTTTTAAAGATTTTATTCATTCAACAGAGAGACACAACGAGAGAGGGAACACAAGCAGGGGTAATGGAAGAGGGAGAAGCAGGCTTCCCATTGAGCAGGGAGCCCAATGCTGGGCTTGATTCGGGGCTCGATCCCAGGACCCTGGGATCATGACCTGAGCTGAAGACAGATGCTTAACAACTGAGTCACTCAGGCGCCCCAGGGCAGGAAGTACTTTTAACTGGGTGGAAATATGAGAAGTGTTCATGAAGAGATGGGAATTAGCTTGGAAAATAAATTTTTGTCAGTGTTTCCCTAATGAAGTCTGAGAGGCAGAGATAATCCAGTGAATGCAAATGCTGTACTCCGAACACTAGAAAAGCACACTCTATTGTGGACAAGGGAGAGTTTATTGGGATCAATTATAGCCTGCATGAAATTATACAGTGATTATACAGTGCTTCTGTTTACTAAGTACTACCTTACAATCGCCACTTCTACTTTCCAGTTTCCTTGATAACAGGAAGAAAGGTCCCTAAAGAGTGGACATTTTTATTTTAGTTACTGCAGAGGAATATTCCACAGCATCACTTTAATACTTGGGTATACGGTTTGTAAATAGGTATCTTGTTCATTTGAAAGCGGCCGGATGGTAAAAAGCCTTATGCCATTGGTCTGGAAGTAATGGGTGGCCAAAGAGCTTTCTCTGTGGTAGACATCAGGGAGTAAGACTGGAGGCAGTGACGTGAGCTCCAAAGCAATTGCAACACTACAGACCTGGAATAAGGCAGTGCCAATGAAGATGGATGGAAAGTAAGAGATTGTTTCCAGAGGTACTTAAGAAATATAACCAGGGTGCCTGGATGGGTCAGTGAGTTGAGAGTCTGACTCTTAGTTTCAGCTCAGGTCATGATCTCAGGGTTGTGTGATCAAGCTGCATGTTGGATTCCTCGTTCAGCATGGAGCCTGCTTGTCCCTCTCCCTTGGCCCCTCCAGCTCCCACCCCCTGCTGCCCCTGCACTCATGTGCTGTCTCTTTCAAATAAATACATACATGTATATATAAATACTTTTTTTAAAAAACACTTTATTTATTTATTTGACAGAGAGAGAGCACAAGCAGGGGGAGAGGGAGAAGCAGACTCATTGCTGAGCAGGGAGCCTGATGTGGGGCTCGATCCCAGGACCCTGGGATCATGACCTGAGCCGAAGGCAGATGCTTAACCAACTGGGCCACCCAGGTGCCCCTAAATAAACAAAATCTTAAAAAAAAAAAGAAATATAAACCAACAGGACTCAGTAATTCATGGAATATAAGGGTGAAGAGAGAGGCATAGCATGACTCAGGTTTAGAGTCTGGCTGTCTTCCTGGATGGTGGTATCTCTAAATAAGATAGGGAACACAGGAGGAGAAGCAGGTGGAATTTTTAGCTTTAAGCACTGAGAGATAGACATGTAATTTTATTTCTCCCCAAATCTAAATATAGTCTTCAAGGGCAAATGCAAATGACAATGGTCTATTATTAGTGTAAGGGAAGAGTTAGCTCAAAAAATGGAGATAATTCTAATGTCTTGTTCTTTCAAAAGAGTCTTGTGTGAGCATTAAATAAGACAATATGTGTGGAAGCTTAAAACATTATTGCGTGATAAATTGCTAAAGGATAAATTAATTTTGAGTTTTGAAATAAAAGATTGCTCTTGCTTTAAAAACACCAGCCTTGATTTTAAAAATAGTATCATTTTCTATGCAATTTCCCCTTACACAATTTTGAAAAAAAAGTATGAAGAAAAAATAATTGTGATTATAAATGACTGTCTTCTGAGACTCTCAGTGCCCTTTTTGAATGTAAATCAAAACGAGCAGTGTCCCAGGTGCCTGGGTGGCTCACTGGGTTAAGCAGCTGTCTTTGGCTCAGGTCATTATCCCAGGGTTCTGGGATCGTGCCCCAGGTTGGGCTCCTTGCTCAGCAGGAGCCTGGTTCTCCCTCTCTCTCTGCCCCTCCCCCCCGAGGGTCTCTCTCTCTCTTTCTCTCAAATAAATAAATAAAATCTTAAAAACAAAAAACAGTGAGGTCCCCATTTGAAAACACTAAGACAAAAAGAATCTAGAAAGTTGAACTAATAATTAACATTCATCAAAGGCTTGCTATATAGAAGACACACTGCAGGATATATTTCGTTTAATCTTCACAACATCCTTGCTCCTCTGTTTTACAGATGAGGAAGATGGGATGGAGATGAAATTACTAGCTCAGCATAGAAGTGATAAGTGGTGGAGTTAGGTGTGAACACACACAGCCTAGCTTTGTGTACTGAGCTCTTCAACCCTGTGCCATATGGCTTCCCACTGTGTCATCAACATGTTTATCCCTGGGGGGATGGACCTGAGTAATATTCTTTATTCCTTTCTTTCTGCTTCTCTGTATTTTTGGTAGGAAGCATACATTACTTTGAGGTTAAGAGAAAAAGGTTATTTTAATTTAAAAAGCAATCAGATAAATGAAATTTATTTTAAATAGCCCAATTCTCATTCATTCCCTGAAAAGAACACCTCTCTAACTAATTCTGATTTGAACCAGTATGTACACTGCTGTTCGAAGACCAAGTTTTGTCTGGTCCATGCTTCACGGTGTGTGGTTAATTCTCTGAAAAATAGACGACAGTTATTGCCGGGTTAATTAACTGTCATTATCTTAGAGTCTGGAATATTACAGATAAATGTGCAATTCTGAAATAAAGCTTTAGCTGTCAAAACCAGAGAAAGAGGAGTGTGGGGTTTTTTGTTTTGTTTTGTTTTTGACATTTGTAACTTTCAATTGTCTGAAAAATTGTTAATCAAGCTTAAGAAATTCTCTACTATCTACAACTTAAAGTCAGCCCTCACAGTCCTGAGATCTGATGTTTAAAAGAAATGTGAGGTTAGCCTCTTCAAAGTGTAAAACTGCCTTTCTAATTCTCTTTGTGAGTATTCAGTTTTCCTTTTTCCCCTGTTCATATTGGTTTGTTATTGTATGATGTCTCAGGAGCATTAGTTTGTTGGATCAGATAGTGCTGTTTTTGTTGGAATAAGGCAACATCAGGGATGTTTTTCTGTTGAAAGGATAATTAGATAGATTAAATTACATGGACTTTGCAAAACAACATGAGGCACGTAAAGAGAAACAAAAAACAAAACAAAAAACCCCCTTAAAACAGGTTACGCTTGGATTCCCTGAATTTGACAGTAATCCGCCATTGGTACATATAACCAAGGCACAGAAAGTAATATACTTAATGCAAATATACTTTATACAAAATTACTTGCTGCCTTTGCTTTGAAGATATGTATATATTTAAAGGTGACTGAGAGGGCGCCTGGGTGGCTCAGTGGGTTAAAGCCGCTGCCTTCGGCTCAGGTCATGATCCCAGGATCCTGGGATCGAGGCCCACATCGGGCTCTCTGCTCGGCAGGGAGCCTGCTTCCTCCTCTCTCTCTGCCTGCCTCTCTGCCTACTTGTGATCTGATCTCTCTCTCTGTGTCAAATAAATAAATAAAAAATCTTAAAAATAAAAAATAAAAAAAAAATAAAGGTGACTGAGAGAGAACGTTGAATAGGTTTAAGGTACACAGCAGGTTTTTTTCAAATGAATATGAGTAAAAATAAATGCGTTTAAAAAGGGAATAGGAACTAAATTAGAAATTATACCTTCTGAATTTACTCGAACTTGGATTCTTAATTTATTTTATTTCTTTGATAGAACAGAAGCTGACTTCTGGTTCTTAGAACAAAGACTTGTTGGAGTTAAGTTCAAGCATCCAGAAGGCTCAGAGTGAAGACTGCGAGATGAGGTTTTGGTGAGTTAAGTGTAAATGAATCAAAATCACAGGGATTTTGTGCACATGAGTTTAAATGTGCAGAGGAAAGATGCTCACTTAAAAGCTCAGGGACATTCTAAAACTTAAATACTTGAAATACTTGAGATTTGACGTATGCATTAATGAAACCGTGGCTATCCATCTCCAGGTTAAATGTGATAGATAATATGGCAAATGTGGTAATGTGGATAACTTTGTTTTTCCATTCAACATTTTGTAAATCTTATGCCCATGACTAAGGATACTAGAGGGACGCCTAGGGTGGCTCAGTCAGTTAATCATCTGCCTTTGACTCAGGTCATGATCCCAGGGTCCCGGGATAGATGCTCTGCAGGGAGTCTTCTTCTCTCTCTGCCCCTCCTCTCACTTGTTCTCGCAATCTCTCCTTCACTCTCTCTCTCAAATAAATAAATAAATATATACCTTAAAAAAAAATAAGGAAACTATATTAGTCAAGGTTCTCCAGAGAAACGAAACCAATATAGAGAGATACAGAAGGGGTGGGGGGAGATTTAAGGAATTGGTTCACTCAGTTATGGAAACTGGAAAGTTTAGTCTGCAGTTCAAGTTCAAAGGCCATCTGTTGGCAGAATTCCCTCTCACTTCCTGGAGGAAAATCTTTTGTTCTACTCAGGCCTTCAGGTGATTGGTTGAGGCCCACCCACGTAATGGTGGGTAATCTCCTTTATTCAAAATCCACTGATTTAAATGTTAATATCATCTAAAACGCCCTTACACAAGCATCCAGAATTTTGTTTGACCATATATCTGAGCACCGTAGCCCAGCCAGATTGATACATAAAATTAATCATCACAGATGGCGAGTTGGCTGATATTTGTCTTTTTGTTAAAGCAATGCCATTCCAAGATGAATGGATAGAAACCACAAACAAACTTTTAGAGCTGGAAAGGCCACTGGAGACCTTCCAGTGGTACTTTTCAATGGGGATGCTATTAGCACTGGGGGCCAGAGTAATTTGTGTGTGTGGGTCACTGTCCCAACCATCGAAAAGCATTTAGCACCCCTGACCCTAACCTCTAGCTGCAAATAGCTCTCCCAACCAATGCGACAACCACAAAACTATCCCAAACGTTTCCAAATACTCTAAGGTGGGCATAACACTCTTCATTAAGAACTCTCTACTCTCTTTTAGAGTAGGAAATATATTTGACAAAGTTACCTTTTTTACTATATCTCATATGTAGACTATTCCTCTTTTTTTCTGATTTGACAGTGTAATGAATTGTTTCAGATTATTTTGTAGTAAATAATGTGTGACTCTATAATTACACTACCTACAATAGGTTTAAAGTGTAAACTCTGATTAGTATAACAAGTTATACTATACAAAAATGGGTAAGGATTTCAGTCATAAAACTACCAGGGTTTGTTTCACGCACGTATGTATTTTTGGTATTAAACTAAAAGCATGGATAAATTAAAAATAATGACTCTGAAGAACTTTGAAAAATTGATTAGTTGGGGAAGCATTAATTCAAATCTTGTATACAGGAACATACTGAATGTGACTGTCCATTCTGTGTCCCTTCTGAAAGGGAGCATTTCTGGAGTGACAGTTAGCTTTATTTTGGTTAACTAAAACCTCACTCTTAAGATATGAACTTAGATGTTACTTGCTACAGGAAGTAGTCACAGAGCAAATGTACTTCATTGACATCTCCTATTCTTCTGCTCACAGAAGTCATCCTCATAAACTGTAGTTCGTTTTACCACCTCCCTCACTGAACTGAAGGCTCTGTGAGGTCAGGAACTGTGTGAAGATTTTTTTGCCTGCCTTTATACTCTCAACGTGGAGTCAAATGTCTGGCACATAGTAGAAGCTGGATCTTAATGATGTCTCTTAAGCAGCAAAAGTTTTTTAGCTTTGAGTAAGTTCAAATTATCAATTTTAAAATGATTTTTTTTTCTGTTCTGAGGTCATAAAGATTTTTCTCCTGTTTCCTTCTAAAAGTTTTATTGTTTTAGCTTTTACATTTAGATCTATATGACATTTTGAGTTAATCTTTACATACGATATGAGATGAGATTGGGGTTTGATATTTTTTGCATATGTATATCCAGTGATTCCAACACCATTTATTGGAAAGACTTTTCTTTACCCATTGAATGCCTTCACACCTTTGTCAAAAATTAACTGACTACCTATGTGTCACCCCCCCAGTGACCCTGTTTGTTTCATGAGATTAAGAGTCTCTTATGGTTTGTCCCCCTCCCGATCCCCCCATGAGTTCAAGCCCCCATGCTCATGGATGGGTAGAATAAATATTGTGAAAATGTCTATGCTACCTAGAGCAATC